>JAOVVB010108816.1:0-12835 GCA_028570985.1 Heterobranchus longifilis
TTGTGTGGTGAAAAGCACTTTGGATCAACCCTGTTGTGTGTAAAGTGCTATATAAATAAAGTTGATTTGATTTGATTAATGACTCGGTTGAGACCAACAGTCATGTGACAAAAACTCAGTGAAACTTCGACTGGACTGCAGCTGTTTAACACTGCCGCAGAGAGGAGACGACAGGAGAGGTTGGAAGTAGAGGTTGTAAAAATGTAAACAGTCCAAAATTTATAGCATGTGGATTTTCTTCCAATATTGCTAACACTTGAGGGCACTTGGAAACATGTTATATAGATTCCATTTTATTCCAATTTTTGTCAAATAAATTATCCAAGAAATTCAACTTGTATTTCTTCTTTCTTTTTTAATAATTTATGGCACTATAACTGTGTTATACTGCACAAAAGACATTTTTGAGTTCTCCATATTTCTAGCCATGATGGTGCTGTTTTCAGAGAGGTGCAGGACTTGCAGAAACACCCTGAAACGGCTTGGGGTTCAGAGAGTTAAGGCAAGCTACGTGTGGCACAAACTAGTGTTAAAACGCTCATCCATTGACAGCAATACTGACTTGTCTACCCTGGCCTGCCAGCGCAGGATTAGTGAGTGTGTGGCGTGGAGATGCCCCCCCGATCCCGCCGGGACTCAGAAGACCGATGCGCCCGGCTGGGAGCCCACGAGGAGTCATCTGGAACTGCCTTTGTCCCCGCCGCGCTACAACTCCACTCACAGAGCCTGCTGTGGGGAGGGAGTTGGACCCATAGGTCCAGCTGGAGCAAACAAAACAAACAAAAAGGAACACACATCAGAAATCAGAGAGAGTTAAGAGAACTGCATGTTCAACTGTTGAAGCTACCTCACATGAGATGGTAGTTATTGTTTGAGGAAGACAGAGTAAAAGAGAATCAAAGTAAAAGTTGGACAGTAGGGATGATCGTAGGGGCGATGTAACATTCAGCTAGTCTGACACATCTCCCCTGCAGAAGAGGGAGATCAAAGGTAAAGAGGAACAGCAGAGTCTCACCCTTTCTGTCGGTACACAGGCATGTCCAGCATAGCTTTCCGAGGGAACAGGCGGAGCAGTTTGAGGACCTGCTGCTTCCAGGAGACCAGCCTTTTCTTGTGAGTTTCTGTGAAAGCCTGACACAGACAAAGAGACAGTAGAAGAAGAAAGGCGTCACATTTTCAAAGAGCATTAACAGGGTTTCAGCAGGTGCTTCTGGAATTTGTGATTTTTTAAAAAGGAGAAGGCTCGTTTTATTGGGTGCTGATGACCTATTCTACCACCACACCAAATTCCGTTCTTAAATGTTGCACTTCAAAGTTTCTTTTCTTTAAAGAAACTTTAAAGTATTTATCACTTTTCGAAATCCACATGAACTACTTTTCACATCGGCATAAATTATCATTATCCACCGCACAGCATTTATTTATAATACATGACTTTTAAAGCTGATTCGCCTGTTACTCCCGTTATTTCCTTCTTCCAAAACAGTGGTGGAGAACACCAGGAGCAAATGCCAGAAGTTGAGTTTTCATTAAAACTAAATTATGACTGGTGTGTTAAATGCATGCCAAATGAATCACACAGGACCAAATTACCTCCTAAGTTACCATCTGACCGGTTGCTGATAAGCAATGTAGTGTTAAAAAGGCTATTTTTTAAATGCACAAGGCTACATTACAGTACAACACCTCCAGCAAACTTCACAGAGAACAATGATGGCAAAACAGCTGATAAAGATTAACTGAATATTCTCCAGTCCAGCTCAGCTAAAAACACAAAAACACAGAATTCGTCAGCTCTTTAGGGTGTTATTCACTACCGAGCCTGTTTGTAACCGGTACAGACAACGTTATCTTCACTTCACCCGTCTCTCCTCTGCTCTGCTCCGCTCTGGTGCAGCATGATGCCCACACGGGTAGGCGCGGCTTCCGTGGTCAGTGTCGCAGCTTCAGTTGATTATAATAGACGCGCTCTGCTGCGGGCATGCTGCAGGAGACGTGTCGCATGGGGTGGAAATGCCAGTAGCAAATATGGGATCAAATTTGCGGTTTATTATGAATGTAACATTAGCCTAGGCCTAGATGGTGTGGGTGTTTATGAGGCTATGCTTTCTATTCTGATTTGATTAGCTAAACTAACATGGTTTGTAATGTGGCAACAGCTAATAGTGTTTGCTACTTCAGCAATTAACTTACAATAAGGACATCAATAATCCACCAATTTCTAGGGCTGTCCCCTCTTAGTCGATCAGTTGACTAATCGGTTGTTTTGGTCTTAGTCGACTAAGATTTATGCTTTTTTCATTCTTATTTCCAAGAAATGTATGAGCACATCTCTGGCGAATTTAAAGTGGTGCTTTTTCATGATTCTTTGTGGAGAAACTCAGTTTTACAGATCTGTCAATTAAATTAACTAATCGATGAGTGTTGGTCGACTAAGAATTTATTTAGTCGAGGACAGCCCTACCAAATTCATATAATAATTCTCAATAATGATGAATTTTTCAACACATGGCCGTTAAAAATCAAACTGAAATTAGAATATATTTCGACTTGCGCATTAATTTTAGAATTAATATTTTAATGTCATTTTTGGCCAATGTTGACAGACCTACTGTACATAGCACACATCCAAAATGTGATCGCTGTACATCTCTGTACACTTAGCTTGTTAGTGAAACATATATTTTTGAATTTTCAGATGCCTTTGGTAAACTGGTTGTTGAGGAAAACAATGGTGATGGTCATGATGTTGATGATGAGGTTAGTTGGATAAAATTAAAGAGGAAGAAAATGCCTAGCAGGAGTGTATTCCATTATTAGACAGGATGACAGGTAGTACAGGTGAGACAGGAAAGTATGGAAAGACAAGAAAAGAGAGGAAAGAGGCAGAGTAGGACAGGAGAGAGGAAGAGGAGAGGCAAAAACTCTTGAAGCATAACATAATTCGACATTTACATCTGTGTACAAGTATGTGTCTAAAGCTGTTCTCGTGTCAGCGGACGTGCTGAATATCTTCCAGCAGCGCAAAATAAAACTCATGCATTTCAGCACCGCTGCTGGAAAAAATCCTCGGGGAAATGCTGCATGCATACAAATGACTTCAGCAAATGAAAAAATAATAATCTTCAGATTCTCACCTCATGTGTCAGACACTTCTCAATGAGCTGAAGGTAACAGCTGATGTTCTCCTCATCTGGCCTTGACACCAGCAGCTGGGTGCACACTGAAACAAAAAGAAGCCAGATATTCATGCATATTCATGTCCATTAACCCTTTGAACTCTGCAATAGAAATGGTCCACCAGTGCCTACATTGGTCATTTCTTACAGCATATTTAAATGCTTCATATCGCTAAAATCTGTCAAATTTTACTAAATAAACACATACAACATGTTGATCCAAAAGAGTTCTAAATGTAGAAACATTTTGAAATATTTCTTTACACTCCATAAGTTATTTGAACTATGTACATTTTTTTGTTTTTGAGATATGCTCATTTTTATGAGCAGAGTGCAAAGGCATTTTGATGAATTTGTCACGTTTTTGCACCGTACATAATGTAATGACGTCATCACGAGCGCACAACATGATGACACGAATGACAAAAGCCTGAGATTTCTGCAGCAAAAAGAATGAATGCTCCAGGTATTATAGCTTTTCAATTCAGTTTAAACAGGATCATGCAAACAACGATCTCCCGTTAAGTAAATTTGGATCTGAGGGATATCTATGGATAAGAGAGTAGGTGGATATGGATAACTCATGTGTTTTATGGTGAATGATGACATGGACATAAAATGCCGTAATAGATTTATTACAGTATTTTCTTATGCTGTTGAGTGTGTCTTATGCGTGTTTTAAGAGAACTTCTTAGGACAAATCACACCTCTGTAGTCTACCATCTACATGTAATCGATTTAAATCTGAGAAAAACGTCTTACCTTTACCCATGACACGGGTGAACTGTCCAGCAATGTCGCCGTCTGAGATGGGTGTGGCCGAGGAGTCTCCGTCACAGGGAGGTGGGTTGTGGGACTGGAAGCCCTCTGAGGCCGGCTCTTTGTCTGTTCCTGTTTTCGTGGCTTCTGAAGGGGAGGAGGCTGTGTCCGAGGCGGTGGCTGCGTCCAGGGCAGTCTGTGCTGCGCTGGGCGGGCTGTAGGCCTTGATGGGTGTGATGATGATCTGTTGCAGCTCTTGAAGGGCGTTACGCAGGTTTCCCCCTTCCAAGATATCCTGCCATGAGACGACAACATCAGCGTCACATGCTGTATTAAGAGGCACGCTCTGTACGAATTTCCAGGCCCAATTCCCTCAAATTCAAGGACCCACCACGGCATCACGGTCTGAGACACGGATCAAGGTTGATTACTGTTACAACTGTGAGAATTTTTATCATGCAAACTAGCAGCTTTACAGAAGCTCACAGACAACAATTAAAAAGAGAGAGAGGCTTAAATGTGTGTTTACAGTGCAGGTGGTGCCTGAAACAATAACGCAACTGCGGGAGACACAGCGGAATGTAGCCCATTTACTAACATTAAGTAAAAAAAAAAAATATCAAAAGGAGTTAAATTTCTATTCTTGCACTTACAATGACCCATGTCTATTTATGTCTATTTTCAAAAACTTTCAACTTCTGATTTTTTTCCCCCCCTCAAAGTCACAAACTTTTATGGATTTCAAGGACCCGTGGGAACCATGATCAACGAGTACATGCTCAAGTGCATTTTTGATCCGTGCGAGTGAAAATTCATCAAGACAAAACAAGGTTTCCCCTTTTTTTAGCATGAAAAGAACAACATCATCCCCTTTGAATTACCTTTTCTAAAGACTTGAGCACACTCTGCCTCTCTCGCAGTTTCTGGATACTCAATGCGATCTTATGCCGAGCTCCTTTAGTGACGTTCTAAAAAAAGGAGAGAGAAAGTAAGCAAGATGTTGTGAGAAGCAGGCGAGTCATTTCTTGTGGGAACACTGTGCAATTTATACAGTTACTAAATAACAAACCTAATCATTTGTTTCATTAAAGCCAAGGGGCAGAGGCAAAATCGCACCATTTGTATGTGTGCCTGGCTCAATATAACTGTAGGGTGCATTGCTTAATTTCATGCCTCATTGAGAGTTGATGTATCACCAGGTTTGAGGACAGTAATGTTCACAATTGACAAGGAGGGTGGTGGAGTAATCAAAGCCCAGCCCCAGTGTGTGTAAAAGGGAGGCTTAAAAACCTGCGACTCCAGGTGCTGCTCTGTGAGAATCATCATCTCCTCGTAGGTCATCTGGGAGAAAAGTGATGCATATTTATGAAGGCGGAGACTTTTCAACCATGCGGGAACATCTAGAACGAAGGGACACACGGGACAAAAGTAAGTAATGTTACATTTTGGCTTATATCACCGCAGCTGTTGGCTACCAGAGCAAATTACCGTGAGAGCTGTTGGCTCAGTTAAGTAATGAACTCTGACCTTTCATGCCGCTGCCATCCTCCTGGAAGGTGTTGCGAGCGGAGCCCTGGTCTTCTGTCTGCTCACTGCCTGAGGAGGCTACGCTGCTCTGGGGGGAAAGGGGTGCGTGGTCTGTAAGAATGAAGTTCTGCCGGCCGCCTATGTCATCCTGGCTAATCCACTCAGAGCCACAAGCCTGGGGACTGGAAGGAATAACGGACATGGACTTCTTCAGAGGGCTCGGCTGCATCTGCCCACCCAGACCTGGAAAGGAAAACAAATAATATATGAGGAACAGACATTCTTAGGAATTCCTATGACAGAAATAAAAGAAATGTTAGGATCCTTTAACAAAATTCACACTGTTGGCACAATATGGAGTATGTCTACTTGAGCTGTCAAAATTAATATAAGAGGGCAAACCAATCCAACACGAGACATAACTGCATGTATAGGTATATTTACTTTAACATAAACATGTCTTTTAAAAGATCTACATACCTACACATTAGACAATGAACAAATAAAAATAATTTCCTATACCGTATAATTTAAAGACCATAGACCTCTCTCCCTCTCTAGAGCGTGCAGGAGGTAGGACATGATGCGGATTCCACTGTGGTCATGTAGCCAGTTCACAATTTGGTCATAAACAAACTGTTTCTTGCCATTCCTTGAATTTGTCTGACGATGTCACTGTCTGCCCTTCTCAACAGAAGTTCCTGAATCACCCCAATTAGATATTTTCCTTGCCATCTTTGTGTAAATGACCCTTCTTCTTCACCCTCAGATGTTTGTTTTCTTCCGGTTTCGCGCCAGCCGCATGATAGAAACATCATCAACATGCCCACTTGCTCGCTGTGAATCCTCTGGACAATGACAGGATTGGCTCAATCAGACAATATGTTGACTACAAGGGAGCTGAATGTTGAGTCGTTTAGGGAGAAGTGGCCCAGGTCCACATGAGAATGTGTGATGGTAGACATCTGCGGTAATGGTAGCTTTTGCGGTTGCTTTTTTTTTTTCTTTTCGAATATTCATTGACAGCCCTAATGTCTACAATGGTCTCATATGCCCCAACCAAATTAGTTCCTATTTGAAAAAGGAGGAGAATGACAAACATTACCCGTGTTATTGCTGTTGATGGGAGAGGACATCCCGCCTGGGAAAGGCATGTGTCCGTTCTGGCCAGCTGGAGACGTGCTGGATGAGGGGGACTGGTCATGCCAGGCGTGGCCGGGGTCCAGAGCCTCAGCAGAGCTTGGCCATTCATCTGAGCCCTGGCGCGGGTGGTAGGGACTAGATGGGGCCCGGGGTGTGTAGCCGCTGGATAGGTGCTCCTCCAGGTGGTTTAGCCACATGGCCAGAGAGGTGCGGTCATCCAGTGTGGTGGCAGGGTGGATGAGCGCGTAGGACAGCAGCTGCCTGCTTTCTTCCACAAACAGGCTACTCTCAATAGTGTGACTCAACACCTTCTGCAGCAGCTTCATGTACTCACATTTGGCCTCGCTGTTGCGCGGCTGTAGCAGAGGCAGATGGGACAGCAGCAAGGACACAACCTTCTCCTTTGGCTCCTGATGCCACTGGCTGACAATTGCTAATGACAAAGGGCAAACAGAGAATTTCAGCAATTAATCTTTTATTACTGGTATAATATAGGCCTTCTTCAATGTTAGGAGATCTAAGATAGAACTAGGATAGAACTAATAGTCCTTCATAATCGATAATATATGATAAAACACTCATACAATAAAAAACTTTCAGCTACCTGCATTGTTGGCCTCAGCTTCTAGGATGTGGATCTCTGTGCAGTCTGCCAGCCAGTGTTCAAGGCAGATGTGTAAGAAGCGTGCCTGGGTGCGGGACACCCTCTTCAGGAGGGACAACAGTGCCACCGTCTGTTCACACTCATTCCAGCCCTTGAACCAATCTGTGAGGATACCTACCTGGTCTCGGAACATCATGGCGTGTCTCCTCAGTGAGGAGAACAGGAATGTGTGGATGGGGAGGGGGGTGCGGGAAAGACTGCTCTCTCAGACACAGACAGGATCAGTCTCACCCCGCACAGCGGTGTCGTATTTGCAACAGTCCTGGGATCCCCTCAGACTGGACCGAGGGGCCCTCACATGGTTCAGGTGCAGATGGAACTGCAGACAGGGATGCCGTGTGGATTATCGGGAAGATGTCTTATGAAGTGAGACTGAAAGTGTGTGTCGATCGTAGTTGGTAATGACGCAAACAGGAAAACCTTTGTTTTTCACTCTGGCATGTTCAGGATCACATCATCCGTGCCCTATTAACAGACAAAGAGAAAAATCTTAGATGATAATTCACAAGTCTACTTCAATTTTAAAATCTTAACAACCCAATATTTCACTCAGTATATATCCATTGCAAATGTGTTTCTTTCTAATCCTATGGCATTTGCCATGACACCAACCACACTTTTATATAAACAGGTGAACATGCGTGCTTTGACAGATTAAATCCATCTATTCATCCCACAGACTTAGTACTGCAATATCTTCTCCCTGTCTTTTTTGGACAATTTTTCTGCCCCAGAGCCGCAAACAAGAGTCATCATCTTCTTAAATGATAGGAGATGGATCATCAGCTTCAGTGAGTGACAAACGTTTACAGTGATGATATGTAGGAATATGATAATATATAAATAAACACACGCAGGCAATATAGGACAAAAACACACTGCTTCAACCCGTTATGATAGGAAAAGAATAAGGAATATTAAATCAAATTGGAGTTTTATAACTTTTCCATACAAAATGAATGAACTCTATGTGTAATTCAAAACAAAATGAGATAAGATATGGGAAATATCCAAACAAATCTCAGTTACAACTGTAACTGTAAGGCTGTTATTTGAGGTAAGGTTTTACTAATAACCTAAATTGTATCACTTCATAGAGACTTGTCAATCTTGCCCACGCTGTTTGAGTCATATCATAATGATAAAGACGAAAGTCATTCACAAAAAGGTGTGCCAAACACATTATCCAAAAGATAAGAATCCAGCCAGGTCATTAAGGCTGAGAGCAAAACACTGAAATATGCTGCTATCCAAAGAATAAGGGCTGTCATCAGTCATCAGAGCCCTGTATTTACAACAGCAAATTTTAATTCACTCGTCATCTGCTGTTGGGACTTTGTAAATCATAACTTATTGAGCATGGTCTAGACCTGCTCTGTATGAAAAGTGTATAAATAAAATGTAATTGAATAAAACCAGAACACAAGCAATGATATGCTAACGTTAAACACCAAAGCTACTAACTGCCAATACTGCAAACGGTTGCACCTGTAACATTGTGAGCTATAATTTTTGCACACCTGAGTGTGTGACTATAAGCTCTGGTCAGCAGACTGTTGTTATGATTATCCCTGTGAGGAAACAGGCTAACATTACACCCGGCAGAGCATTAGATAGCGGTTAGCCTTAGTTAGCTTGGTCCAGTGATCTATGGATGTAACCCTCAAAGCAACAGACTACTCAACACAGTATAGACCTTTCATAGCATAAGTACCACAGCAAGATGTTTCAATGCATCGGCCCACCACGCCAAAAATCACGTGACCACCCCAAACGAGGCCTCGTAAAGTCACAACTCGTATAGTCACAACTCGTATCAGAGGTGTCGCGCTCGTTTTGAATACGGGATGTTCTTGTCAATTTGCTTTAGTATTTAGCTGTAGATTCTATATAGAAGTGATCCCTTTGTGTAAAACAAGCGTTACTAAACATAATAACAACAATGAAAGCAGCAAGTCACTAACTAACGAACTGTTTTTCATCATGGTATCAGATGTAATCCATCCATACAAATGCAATACAAAGGGCTTGACCAGCAGGTGTCGCCATTTTTGACCGACTATCAAATGCTTCGAAACAGTGAACCATTTTCAACACACAATTGTTTAATAGTGATTCAGTGCTTCAGAAAGCTTCGTTTTCCCCATCACTAGCTTGGTCGGCCTAGTCAGTGATGAGGGATTCAGGATTTGTATTGTTTTTCTTTTTACATTAATGCTGTTGCTACCCCTTTCTCCGTTTCGTACTTCAATCTTCGCGGTGCAAACAGGGACGTTAAACGCAGCTTTAATCGACAGCAGGTTGTAGCTAGTTAACTCGGTAAAGTTATGTGAGTTGTGATTAATAATAAACAGACTCAAAAGGTTTGTTGTTTACCTTAGTCAGTTGTCACTGGTTAGCGAGCTAGGCTAAAGTGCTAATGCATAGCTAGCTCGACGGTAGGGCAGGGATAGCTAAGTGCTAGCGCTAGCTTCTTAGCTAGCAAGTTTTGCTAATGGATGCAATAACGTTAGCTTAGCTGAAAGAAGCGTAGATTTCGATCCCATACGAGGTATTCCTTAAGGATATTCCTTTACAGCGGCAAGCTCCCGTGGTTTTAAACAGGCCATGTTAAAGAATTTATGTACAAAATGTTTATTGCAATGCAGAAAATAAAGAGTGTACGCCTGGAGAAATCTACTTCGATTTTGAGTTGACGCAAGACGTGAGTACTACGTCATACGTCTGGACGGTACGTAATGTTTTGTCCCGCCCCCTGTCTGGTAAATAAAAAGGCTCCCACACTCTGAGCCTGACATATAAACATATAAGGCTATATTCCATGTTCATGAAGTAACTGAACTGAGGTAAACATGTCTTTACTTTTGTAGTAAAAGTAGGCACTATGGGTACAGTCACATGGAAAAAATAAAAACCATAATAACCAGAAAATATTAGTCTTATTTATAGGCCTATCCTATATGTATATATAGGCCTATTTATAGATACATAGATAGGCCTATGTCTTGGTATGAAACGCTTTATATCAGGCTTTCTATGGTGAGTAACCTGGCATATAGGGTTAGGGTTATGATAGGATAATCTGATTATTTTTCCAATTAATCGATTAGTCTATAACATGTCAGGATATGCTGAAAAATCTCCATCGAATGTTCCCAAAGCCCAAGGGGATGTCGTCAAATTGCCTGTTGTGTCTGACTAACAGTCCTAAACTTAAATATATTTAATTTACAATGACATAAAGCAGACAATCTTCACTTTTATAAAGGAACAAAACATCACCTTTATGAAGCTTGAATGTCTGTCCAAGGAGATTGATCTACCAACTCTACAATTAATGGCCACCCCACTTGACAAATGCTTAATGGATTAACATTTGGGCCAGTTAATTTTCTGCTGACCTAGTAATTTGTTAATTAACTGTTTTAGCACCAGAGTAGGCTAAACAACTGAGTGGTTATATGTAGTGAATGAGTGTTTTAAAGACATAACCACAGTTTGAAATTATGAATGAACAAGATAATTTTAGGATTCAGGATAAAGATAAAGACCAAATAACATAGAATAGAAAACTGCTGTTGCATTAGTCTGAATGGGTTGAAAGCATAATGTCTACTGGTCACAATCCGTCGTCACAGCAGATGTTTGCTTTCAGCTGTCAGTGGCAGAACACCGCACACACATACTAGATAGCACCAAGTTTCCAAGAATCCTCAACGCTTAAAGCTAATTTGGTGGAAAAGGGACTTGCTGTGACATAACTGATTGGGGTGGGGCCAGAAATGCAACATGCCCAAAGCTTCCACCAGTACAGAGAGCAGTAACAGTAATGTGATACTGTGAGAGGACTTTTTGTTTTATAGAGATGTGGAGTTTCACTGCATATACTTATATACTTTTAGTCATGAAAACTGTGCATTTATTCTATTGCAGTATTGTTAGTTTAAAGGATCCAAGGAATCTTTCTAGCTCTACAAGTTTCTAATTCATGTCCATCCCTGTTTGGTAATGGGAAGTGAAAGTAACCCAAATCACAACAATGATATCACATTAGTGACTGTGATAGACAACATGATAAAATAGTATTAAACACAATACTTTAACATTTCTTAGACTATACTAAGATTCATTTATTTGTTATGCATATTTTTCCTTGCATATATGCACGGTCAGACTGTTTCATACAACACTTGACTGAGCTTGGTGTCATCTTGTGTTGAAAACAGGAAGCAGCACTGGTGCATGCTCTGGTTTATCCACTGTCTCTAGTTACGGTGTGTGTGTGTGTGTGTATGTGTGTCCCCTCCCCTTGCAGTCCTAAGGAAGATCTCGACAGTCTGAGAGTAGCTGTCAGTTTGTCTGTTTCAACAAGGAAGTGTCACCCTGAAGACAGGAAGGCAGAAAAAGATCCTTTGAGAATGGTAGGTGAAACTGATGCAATTGCTTGAAAGATTTTTGCTTTTCTGTTGAAATTTGATAAACTGTCATTCATACGTATTTGTGTGTATATATCTTTTTCACTTTACCATTGTGACACAAGTCGACCATCCCCCTACTCTTTCACACAGGAAACTACATTCTTGCATGTTGCAGCATCTCCTGCCCTCAATATGTCAGAACAGTGTTATGAATGTTTAATGCATCCACGCAAGGTGAATAGAGACCTCAACATCTGAACAGACCGAGCAGATGTCTCTTACCCGCTTTCTTAGTTTCTATTTCTGGCCTGTAGACCAATTCAATAAAATCCTGTTTATAGTGTGATATCATAACAAAAGTTAACTCAGGACACTTTTCAGATTGAGCAAGTCCCAGAATTTCTGACCAGTTAAAACGTACTTTTAACAGGACAGAAACCTCGGACAGAACCACTATTAACCATTATTAATAATAGTAGCAGTCAGCATCAAGCAGGTCCACGGCAGTTGGCGCAGCCACGATCAGGTTCCACCACGATCCAAAGAAATCTGTGAGATGAGAAAGCACAACAACTCTGGGGAAGATGCTGAGTTAGTAACATGAATTAATGGATACAGACGAAGAAAGACTAAGAAAGAGAGAGGAGCTCAGTGTATCATGAGAAGTCCCCCAACAGTCTAGGCCAGCATAACTAAGATCTGGTCCGAGGCAAGCCTGAGCCAGCCCCAACTATAAGCTTTATCAAAGAGGAAAGTCTTACGCCTCCTCTTAAATGTGGAGACGGTGTCTGCCTCCCGAACCAAAACTGGGAGCTGATTCCACAGGAGAGGAGCTTGATAGCTGAAGGCTCCCATTCTACTTTTGGAGACTCTGGGAACGACAAGTACCCCTGCATTCTGAGAGCGTAGTGCTGTAGCAGGATAATAGGGTTTAATGAGCTCTTTAAGATATGTTGGTGCCTAGTCTGGCTGGGTACGTAAGTAATGTCGGCATAAAGCCTTATACTTCCGCCGGGAGGAGACTCCCGGCTGGAGGAAGTCCCTCCTTCCTTTTGCGTGGTTCTCAAAGTCCCTTCGCTGCAGCCGGGGCGTAGCGCTGCCCAAGATGATTGTGATTGGTTTAAATAAATATAAACAGGCCAGGG
>JAOVVB010108835.1:0-12834 GCA_028570985.1 Heterobranchus longifilis
GAAGGAAGGAAGGAAGGAAGGAAGGAAGGAAGGAAGGAAGGAAGGAAGGAAGGAAGGAAGGAAGGAAGGAAGGAAAAAGTGAAAAAAAAGGAATGAACAGAAGAGGGAAAGAGAGTGATCACAGCCAGGAAGAGATGATGGCAGAAAAAGATGGGACACACACGATAGAGTGACAGGAAGTGCAGAGAGATGGAATAATAAAATAGGAAGTATAGGAAAGATTGAAGGAAAACATTAAAGGGATGACACAAGGTAGGAAGAAAGGATGGATGGAAGGAGGAAAGAAAGGAGGACGGTGGAGAGAAATGACATGCGTATGGAAAGAAAGATAGAAAGAAAGAAAGCAAGAAAGAAAGCATGAAAGAAAGCAAGCAAGAAAGAAAAAGCAAGCAAGAAAAAAAGCAAGAAAGAAAGAAAAAGAAAGCAAGAAAGAAAGAAAGCAAGAAAGAAAAGAAGCAAGAAAGCAAGAAAGAAAGAAAAAGAAAGCAAGAATGAAAAAGAAAGCAAAAATGAAAGCAAGAAAAATAAAGCGAGAAAGACAGCAAGTAAAAAAGCAAAAAAACAAGAAAGTAAGTAAGAAAGCAAGAAAGAAAGCAAGAAAAAGAAAGCAAGAAAGAAAGCAAAAAAAACAAGAAAGAAAGAAAGCAAGAAAGACAGAAAGAAAGAAAAGAAGCAAGAAAGAAAGAAAGAAAGAAAGAAAAGAAGCAAGAAAGAAAGAAAGAAAGAAAGAAAGAAAGAAAGAAAGAAAGAAAAAGAAAGCGAGAAAGAAAGCAAAAAAGCAAGAAAGCAAGAACAAAGAAAGCAAGAAAGAAAGCAAAAAACAAGAAAGAAAGAAAGAAAGACAGAAAGAAAGAAAAGAAGCAAGAAAGAAAGAAAGAACTAAAAGAAGCAAGAAAGAAAGCAAGAAAGACAGAAAGCAAGAAAGAAAAAAAGAAAGAAAGAAAGAATCCCTAACAGTCGACATGTCTGTCATCCTGAGCGTCTGGATTTAGTCGTCTTTTCCAAGTTGATCATGTCAAGGTGAGTGCGTCCCTGCCGGGGCCCCAACACTCTGACACTAAACGTCTGTGACAGCAGGAGCACCCAGAGGACCCGCAGCCACGAGGAGAGGAGCTACGAGGAGGTACGAGGAGGCCCTGCCGCACAGCAGAGACATCATCCAATTCAAAGTCATGTCATTTAAACACGTCTCCTCACTCCTCCTGTTTTATGTTCATTGTGAATCTGTGCACAAGAGAACTGAATATAAATACAAACGCTGTCCTCGATTAAAGAGATACGATTTTGTCGACTAAGTGATTAGTTGATTTAATCAACAGATCTTGTGTTTACAAGAGATGCACTCATAAGTTTCTTGGAAATAAGTTATTCAGCATGAAAAATGCATAAAAAATGACTAATGGGCTAAAGAAATCGTCTAAAGTCTAAAAGTCTAAAGTCGACCGATCGAGGGCAGCCCTAATAAATATTGCAGTTTTACATTTGGCCGCAATCATGTACAAAAAAGAGCTGGAAGGCCTTTTTTCTTTTAACATGCCGAGAGCTGCTTCTTTTTGTTTCATTTACAAACAATTGCTGCCACCCACTGTTACATGTCTGCTAATCCAGAAAGCCCAGAAAATACTGTATTTATTAAAAAAAATAAAATGGAAGATGAGAAGTCATTTTGTATAACTAAAATAAATAAAATATTAGGTGGGAAGAATAAAATGTGATGGACCGAGCATTACAGAACATTTACAGGCATTTTAAGGTATTAAAGTACAACAGGCTGTGGAAACACACAGGAGGAAATCAAAATAAATGGTTGAGGTCATCTGATGTTGTGACGGTACAAAAGTGTCTGTGTCTTTTTATAAGGATATATATACTGTATATATATATACAAACTTTATTTACTGTTAACACGAGAATCATATGGACAGGGATTCATTAGTTTGAACAAAAAATATTATTTTTTTGTAATATGTGAAAGAGAGAGTATGTTATGGGTTTTGGAGAAAACATAATACCTAACCAACTATAAGAAATGTTAACTGTCTGTCTAAAAGGCTGACTAACTGACTTTATGTTACAATAATCACATTAAGTAGCAAAATTAGCTTGCTGTAGCACTAGCTAACTTTGAATTATTTGCTATATTTAAGGCTAAATATCTGTGGTTATGTGACAAATTGTAGCCCGACCAACATCAAAACTGGAAAATATGTTAATCTTATGCATAAATACCAAGTTTGTAGAGATCAAAATCACTCCTGAGGCTTCTTCTGCCCCGGGTCGTGGGGGAAGATGCCCCTTTACAAGATTTTACACTTAGTTTTATAATAACAGTCCATTTTGATTTAATTACACTCTAATTGTGTTTACTTAAGCATACTTCTTGGGTACATCTTATATTGATATAGAAAGAAATAAAGAAAGAGATAAAGAAAATCAACTGTTCTTAAGGGGGGCATCTTACACTGGTTTACCCTACATTCTGCATTTTGCTCACAAATATGCATGGCAACCTATAAAAATTCTGCAGACATATAGGCCTACATCAACTCAAAATCCAAGATGAATAATTAACACTTTATGAATAATAATCCTGCTGCTAATAAAGTACGTCAGTTTGCCAGAAAATATCACAAAAAATAATTGAAAAGAATGCTTTAAATGTATCTTTTTAAAGCACTGTGTACATTAAGTATTTCTGAGAGCCTTGAGGGTGGAAAAACATGTAAACAAGGAAGTGAAAAGCAGCTCAGTGTTGACATGCTCCGCCACCTCACACCCGTACAGACTGAGGGCACATGGGAAAATAACAATGGCAGCACCACTGTCGACAAACTATCTTCCCCTCTCTCTCTCTCTCTCTCTCTCCTTCTCTCTCTCTCTCTCTCTCTCCTTCTCTCTGTCTCTCTCTCTCCCTCTCTCTCTCTCTCTCTCTCTCCCTCTCTCTCTCTCTCTCTCTCTCTCCCTCTCCCTCTCCTTCTCTCTCTCTCTCTCGCTCTCTCTCCACGGGCCGTGCTTTTGAAGACAGACATGAAAACCAAGCCAGGCCACAGTGGGGCCCCTGAAGGAGGTCCCCAAGCAGATGCAGCCACCCGCCCTCCCCCCCCCGTCTGCTCCCACTGGCCCCAGGCCCTGAAGACAGCCCCGAGGCTAATCGACCAGGAACACAATAAAGAAGCAGCAGCGGCAGCCGGTGCTGAGCGTGCGTGTACAGATCAAGAGGAAAAAACGTAGCATCACGATATTCATCAAGCCTTCTCTAAATACAAGTGATGGTCCTGATCAGCCTTTTGCACACCTAAAGAGATTCGTGTCTACATGACGCTGGTCAAAGATCTGTACATTTGCAGTGAGCATCCTTCAGCTGACAGCACAGTACCTGCTGGATCTCATCAGATCAGGTAGAAGAACAAAGATGGCGTGATATGGTTGAATAACGGGGCAGGTTATATTGCCTTGGGGTGATTCAAGCTCATTTGCATACTTTTAAACGTTCCCACATGGGGTTTGGATTGGTAGCCAAGATAACAGGTCAAAACAAATCTAAAACAAATCGTATTTTATCCTTTAATGAGGCCACATGATACCACTGGTAACAGATTCCTTGAAATCACTGAAGTACATGCAAGCAACAAAAACAAGAGTGATTGATCTGAGTGGGTTTAACTTCAATTAATATCAAACAATGATGAATGATTAGCATTTATAAATAATAATCATGCTGCTAACAAAGTAGATTGGTTAGGCTTTGCCACTGAATCAAATGATATGACTGCAGAAAGGAATGGTTTAGAGTCATGGTTTTTAAAGAAACATATAAGCAGGATTCAAACCTTTTTGGTTCGAGGATGGTTCATTTTCATAACGGCTAACTGGAAGATATCAAAGTATGTTCCTTCTCCTACACATACATTCAACAAACATTTATCAGCAGTGGTGGAATGTATCCAAGTGCATGTAACCTATTTAAACCTTACCTAAGTGAGGTATTTGTATTATTTTGTTTAATTCAAAATGTATGATCGTTTCATAAAATATGATGCATTTTAATTTAGAAAATTACCCAACAGTATACAGACTTGTTAAAATTAGCTTCTTCCTGACCTGCTACAATAAATTCCTGCTAACATGTTAATGCATAAGTAATAATAATGAAATTGTATACAAAAAATAATGCTGCACAATGAGTAGTTTCACTTTTAACTATGTTGCTGATAATATACTTCTGTACTTTTAGTTAAGTAAGATTGTGAATGCAGGATTTTTACTTGTAATGATGAATTGTTATATCATTGCACTGCGATCTTTAAGTAAAAGCTCTGAATACTTTTTTCATACTGTTAATCAGTATATGGCCATGCAGTGTGGTGGACACACAGAGGTTTTTCTTCTCATTACAGAACGTTAAACTTTAAGTTTATTTGTCCTTTGAAGTCCTTCAAGGAAAGCATGGGAGGGAAGGTGATACAAAGTATTGGGAATATTCCAACAGTTCTATAAAAAGCCCTGTTGAAAAGGAGAGTGATTCTCTTTATTTAGTAATGAGGGAGCCACGGTTCAGTAGCGCACATACACACAGCCGAACGCCACATAGAGACCCAACCACCACCAAGAGCAAGCCTCCCCATAGCTCTCACATTGCATCAAGTCACTGAGTGACGGGTACATTGTCCAAGGCAAGGGGGAAAAGAGTGGTGAAAAATGTTTCTCTCAGAGAGTTCCTCAGTCAGTCAGGCAACCAGCTCGCCACATCCAGGCAGAGAGCCTCGACACAAATGTATTTCTGCAGCGCACAGACCGGTTGAGTGCACTCCACGAAAACAGGGTTCTTGAGAAGTTCTTTGGGGGCTGAATGATCATTAATATTTGAGCAATCATTTGAACTTCTAAACGTTTCTGCATTGCCATTTCTGCACACACATAAATAACACAATAGTGTTATTGTGTGATTCCCCCTGGTCCTATTGAAAAATAAATGATCAACTGATCACAATTTCCAAGTATCATTTAACATTTTCTTGTTTTTATTGCTGTTTGTTTTTAATCATCTTGGTGTAATCTATTTTGAATTCAATATAATTTGAGACTGCTTAAGACTTTAAGTCTTTGCCATTAACAGTACAATGAGTTTGATGTGTTTAAAAATGTAAAATACAAATGTCAGACGGATGACGCGAACCGACATATTTCGCATCATCTGGCGGACCTTGGGTGGCGGATGAGCAGAGAGCTCCAGGTGCAGGCGGCATGTAGGGAGTCTGGGTGCCGGGTGCCATGTGCTGCCTGCGCTGCAGTGACAGAGCCGGTTGAAAATCATCAAAGTTTCCCTTTAAAATCAGGGGTGGAGAAACCCTGCAGGTAGGCGGTGAGAGTCTTTACCCCGAGCACATACAATATGGCCAAGAACAAAAGCTTGAGTCCCACATTTGGCCACCAGACATGCGAGGAGGGAGAGAAGTATGACCAATACCAAGAGAACCGGGGAGCATGCCCCCACTAGAAAACAGACAGAATTCTGGATGAAAATCTATAGTACCAGGATCGGGATCATCACGCTGAGCCTCTCTGACCATGGACTGCTGCACCAACAACACAGGATGAAGGTGAATTATGTTTTAACCTGCGGGGTAAGTGATGGAAAAGTGGAACTAGTGGAAGCACCCAAAGGACAGGGCCCAGCGGGCATGGCAAGAGTTCAAGCGCTTGACAGTTTCAATGTAAGCAAGATTCTTATGGTCAGTCCACACAACAAAAAGAAACACAACACCCCCCAACCCGTGTCTCTGAAAAAGCACAGGGATGAAGTTTCTGGTCTGGAATGCTGAGACAAGACAGCCCCTACCCCAATATCTGATGCGTCAACCTCAACGATGAACTGACAGGATGAAACAAGTTGCACAAGGAGGGTAGTTCTGCCTCTGGGGTCCAGGTGAAAGGAATGACAGAGGAGGTGAGCTCGGTGAGGAGCAGCTTCTCGACTGTATTCTCGGATGAAATGGCGGCGAAGCCGAGGAATCTCTGCAGTAGTTTCCTGCTTGTGGGTCTTAACTGCGCCACAGCTTGAATCTTTTCCAGGTCCGTCTTCACCTGCCCACTCTCAGTGATGTAACCCAGAAATCCAACCGATCTGACATGAAACTCATTTTTTAAAACAACTTATTGTTCTGGAGTTTGTGAAGCAACAGGGAACTCAGACGTAGAATCATTAGAATATCATTATATGCAGATGATTTGACTCTTTACTTACTTGTCGTATAATCATCACATTCTTCATATTAGTCAAGTTTCAACAAGCTCTGGATATAAACTGAGTTTAATCCAATCATTGCAAATAACACACCAAAATAAAATTAAACAAACAGAAATAACTTACTCAGGACTCGATACAACAGGATTTCCATCTCACACAATTTTTTTTTTAAAGTGAAGACTCAGTTCTGCCAGTAAATATTAATGTCCATAATTCCTAGTGTCAACTATGTTTCAAAAATGTTACTAGTTACCATTTCAAAGACCTCCGTTTACAAACCACTTTATGATCACGTTGCATGGCATGGAAATAAAGCAAGATCTTCATTTACTGATGAGAGTTTCAAGTTCAACTGGTGGACTTCAAATATAGTTACAAAAAAATCCCAATTACTAAAAAAAAAAAAAAAAAAAAAAGATTTCCAAAATCAGCATTTTTTTGGTCACCTCAAGTATAAAAATTGCAAAGAAGCAACACAATTGAACTGTGTTATCCACACTTAATGCTGGTTATATCCCAGATGTACAGGTGAACAGACTTCATTTTATGCCACCATTAGCCAGGTTAACCCACTGGGGTGCCCCCTGACCCTCCTTTTCCTCCCACTCTCTGTGCTTTGTGTGTGCACCCAGTAGCTTTCAAGTGACCACATGGTAGCCTCACTTTATTTTGCCTGGATCCTCGATACCAAACTACTTAAATCTGAAACACTACTGGGCCACAGGTTTGGTTTTTAGTCAGTTCTACAGTCAGTCTAGTCAATCATATAGAGGAGATGATCAAACAATCAGATGTAGCCAGCACTCTACAAACTCTTAAGAGTCATTTGGTCTGTTTTTTTTTTTCATTTGGCAATGCTTTTTATAAACCAATTACAAGCATCTTCGTTTAATCCATCTTGAAACAAATTATTGGCTTTTTGTCGTATAAAAGCCACTGAAAGACATGGTGGGCTCTGAATCACTTCCAAAAAAAAAACGTGTCCTTTCAAAAGTTTAATTCATTTATTTAACAAACTCAAAAGTGTTCCAAACATGGTTCTAAATTAACTTCATAAAGAAACAAAAATGTCTCTAAAGGCATAAAAAAAGTTCCAAAGTAAACCCTAACCCAAAACTACAATAAACACTTTCATATATATTCATTTGGATACAAAAATATAAAATATGCTCATATTTAACTCAAAAGGAAAAAATTTGACATTTTCTTACAATGGCTGTGGCACAAATGTCTAAGTTAATTTGAGAGTACCAAACGCCACTTAGTACACAAGGTCAATAGGAGGTCAATGCTACAAATACAATGAAAAATAAGTAAATTACCAGCACACAAAAAGTTTAACAGAGCTGATTTTGGGACTATAGATTCAGGTTAAGTTATACTGTAGTTCAACTTCAATCTGCAGTTTAAATGCGATTCAACACATTTTAAGACTTTTATATAGCAAGAGGTCAAAGTAAGTCGCTTGAAGGACTGAATGAGAAAAGTTTACTTGTCTAAGGTAAAGCATCATCAAAAATCAATGCAATAGATGAAAACATAAAAGTATCTTTTTGTAAATACTTGTAAATTAACATTCTGTACACACCTTTGCAGTTTGTATGAAAAAGTTGGTCTGTCTTCCTTATAACCGCAGAATGGAACACTGGTACATTGTTTCTTTACAAGACCATTTTGCATGAACTGCCTCCTTATCTGGGTTCTCTACTACAGCTATAGAATCACCTTAAATTAGAGTTTCTTATTAGCATGGAAGATTATAAAAACAGGATTAAGGACTATTTGACCCCTGAATGCACATGTCCAGTTACTGAACACTACTACAAACTCATGTTGATGTAATTTGCTGTTTTATTGCATATTGTTTGGTACTTATGTGAAACATTTTATGCTGCTGTCTTGGCCAGGACTTCCTTCTAAAGGAGACTCTGAATCTCAATGGGAATATTCCTGGTTAAATAAAGGTTAATGAGAAAAAAAACAAAAAAACATGCCATACAGCAAGCATTTTCATACACACTCCAATCATGGGCAATACCATTTATTTCAGTGCTGTATGATACGATTACAATAAATATGTCATTCAAATGTAAACAAGCCTCAACTTATTAACTTATGTTACAGTGAATAAAATAAATATGCAGGTGTATTTGATAGTGCTCAGATCTGGGTCATAACTTCCAGCCGTTTATCAAGTCTTTACAGTGACTGCTGTGCGGATTAAAAATGGCTAGCTGGACAGTGGATATTTGTTAAATTGTGTTGTAGTTTACTGTTGTGTTGTCTTGAACTGTGCTGGCTGTGCATCGTGCCGAGGGACTGCAGATATACATTTTCACTGAAGATAACTCAATATCTGTCAATCTTTGTAATTGTACTGTGTATACAGAAGTTGCTCCTAAACAAAAAAAAAAAATCAATAACATAAAAGTTATTAAAAAACAATCAGAAAAAACAAGAAACAAACCATAAAATAAAATAAACTAACATAAATCATTCAATATCTCTACTCCTTAATAATTTGCTCTGTCATTATCAATACCAACTTTTTGAAAATGCAGATTTCTCATGTCTCAAAAAAACACTCAAGGATCTGATCCACCGACAGTTGGGCCGCAGGTCCGGGAAGCGTTCAGGCGGTACTTTTTTTGGTCCCACTGAGGTTTACTTGCCGGGCGCAAGTGGTGAGGTCTTTCACGAGTTCTGGAATTGGTTTGCTGTAGCCTGTAGATGTCACGTCCTTTAGTAACTCTGTGCAGTTTGCCTGAAAGACGAGAAATCCAGGTGGTTCATTAATGTTCCTCAACTGTCACTCTACATTACCACTGCAAACTACAGAGTGTGTGTGGTACTCTCAACCTTCGTAACACATCGGGCCTCATGCAAGAACATATTTGTATTATTTTATTAACTTTCTCTCGCTTTTTTTATTCGGTGGGCTCGTATGAGCAAACGCTCCTAACTTCAGATAACTGTGTAAATGTCCCACGTACACATGATGAATGCCACCTGTGTGTAAATGAGCGTGCATTCATGATAATTGTACATTTGCGTAATTAATTACAAGATGTTCATATGGATATTGTTGTATTATTGTGTTATATAGCCAATTTTTATTATAATGATATTATTAGGCTATATGAATACATTTAGAATTATATATTATAATTCAAATAGCAGAGTCAAACAGGATGTCAGCTTAATTATGAAGTGTATATGAAGTCAAATAATTGCATGCGAGTCCTACGACAGGTCTGGACAGGCCACTTAAGAACAAATCTGTTTGTATGAGTGGTTCTTGCATGAGGCACATTGATTTAACTTTCTCATTTTACAAATGTGATGTCAAAGGGAATTCTTACATTTCTGCCATTGACAAATACTCTCAAGTTTCTCACGAGCTCCTTCTCCTTCCTCCTTTGACCAAAGTGTGTATGCTTGTGCAGGATATCGTACACTTTGCAGAAGAACTTATCCTGTAGGCAACATAAGCAAGAATACATTAGCTTTTAAAACCAGGCACGCACATTCATGTTAAATTATGCAAAATGGCCATTTGTCTTCTTCAGTTACTGTGTTTAGTGCCAATCAAAAAACAGATACTAGTGCTAAACTACTAAAAAATACTGGTGCTACTGACTAATTGCAATAGTTTTGCCAAACATCAAAGCAACAATGTTTCAAAGACAACACTCACCTCACATCCGCCTTCAACCAGATGTGACACATCTTCCACAAAGAATTCCTGCAGAACATAATACAAATATGAGATGATTTATTATTTCAGGCAGTTCTTTTTCAGACATTAAAATATTTCTTAAGATAATAAATTATTGCAAAAACAACCAGTTAACTAGCAAGAACGGAGTTGTGTTCATCAGATAAGCTCTTACCTTAGTGAGAGATGTATTGTATTCTGCAGCCAGGTCAATTATACGGTTTAGGTTATCTGCAGGCGTGTGAGGAGTCGGACTGGCAACAGCTGGACTGACCAGCAGCGCCACAGCAGATACCAGCAGAAACATCATCACCTTCATGATACTAGAGCGTTGGCTGTCGACCTCTGGAAGAAGCTATTTCAAAAAGTCTTTGAATTGATCACTCAATTGTCAGAGTGCAGCTTGTTCTGAGGTCTTGGCTGAGAACACAAGATTTATAGTTGCTTTGCCCACGCCTTTGCCACGGTTTCCCACTCATTACAAAACAAAAAATTTCAGTGAGTCTGCAGTATGTGCAAGATAAGATTTGCTTGATTAAGCTGTGGTTGATGAGCAACTTCACCTAAACTGAACTATGTTTCTCTGAATTGAATCTATAGGGTTGGTTGCCAGGGTTGATTGTCATACTAGTAAATAAATAAAATAAATAACCCATATCCTTCACAAGAGATTTAATGACACAACATTGAGCTCACAAAGTGGAAAACATGGAAATATAACTGCAAACTGCAATATTGCCCCAAATTCTTAAGCAGAACAGACCGTTCTGTTGCAAATGCTGGCCAGCAGAGGGCTACTGGACACTTTATAAAGACTACAAACACCAGTAGTGCAAGAATGTATAAAAATGTTGTAGTCCATTGCATGGAAGCTGTTCATGTCGTTGATTAGGATCAGAACTGTCAATGTCAGTTTGTCACCATAAAGAACCTTTTAAACAAGAGACAGATCATTTGGGAAGTTACTGGATTTATGCACTTTTTGTAGGTACTTCACCTCGTACTTTCTTAGATAGTGTAGAGCACAAATTAATTTGAGGTTATTGAACAGTGACTTTAAAAAGGAACAGAATCAACACAGTATGCTTCCAAAGAGTTTGTGGAAATGTCTTTTCAGGTGGATGAAGAAAAAGACAGGACGGAGATTAAGGCTGTGTTGCAGATCAAAAATGTGACATATTCTATTATGAATATTTGCCAGTGTCTTTGGTTTGGGTAGGTTAAGGATTGTGCAGAACAGTTAACTTTCCAACCAGTTAACAGAAGGAGTAACTTGAAAGTGGATTTTCATCATGCTTATAAAACACAGAAATATTGTATCATGAGTGGACATTTGAGTTTAAAGAGTATTTTGCCTGCTCAGTGGAGATAGGATGAGAGGGAGGTGATGCTGCACTTTGTGATCTCAGAGTTCTGGTCCTGGTTCTTACGGATGCGGTAGAAGTGCTCGATGTAGCTGGACCGCCCCAGCAGCTCCACAAAGTCCTCGTCGTGGGTGATGATCAGCAGCTGGAAGTTACGCTGGCGAGAGCGACTCTTGATGATTCTGGGGAGAAGAGGAGATAAGAGGAGATAAAGAAGTAGATAAATGCATGTAGTTCTCACTTTACTAATACACACCACATCAAAGCAGCCTTTTGTATTTTGTTGATGCAGAGCTTTTATCAGTTTATCACTAACAACAGCCTTTAAGCCAAAGGAAGGCTGGAGACTAGTTGAAGAGCTTTATAAATTAGAGCCAGCATGTTGCACAGTCACTGTGTGTGTATGTTTGTATTCTATCCTTGTGAGGACCTTACTGGGTTTAGTTCAATACCTTGAGAGTGAAAACATTTAGGTCCTCACTTGTCTGTTTAAAGGACCATCCACACAAAGAACTATAACTATAACGATAATGATGTGAGCGAGCGTCCACACTGACGGATGATAACGTTCTGTAAATAGTGGCGATGTGCTCTCCAGCTGTGCGGGAGCCCCACATGTCCTTCATCTTCTGCGTTGTTGTTTCCTAAATGGCATCAATTAGCTTCCGTAAAAGAGGTCATCAGAAGCGACAGATACAACATTTATAAAGCACTTGATTTAGCTTTTTAAAACATTATTATTCTTAATTAATATGAAATTGAAAAGTAGCCACTGATGTGCATCTTTCAGCACCACGGAGGCGAGAGAGACATAGACAGAGAGAGAGAGAAAAAGAGAGAGGAGAGAGAGAGAGAGAGAGAGACATAGACAGAGAGAGAGAGGAGAGACATAGACAGAGAGAGAGAGAGCGAGAGAGAGAGAGGAGAGAGAGAGAAAGAGAGAGACATAGAGATAGACATAGACATAGAGAGAGAGCGAGAGAGAGAGAGAGAGAGAGAGAGAGAGAGGAGAGAGAGGAGAGAGAGAGAGAGAGAGAGAGAGAGAGAGATGCCCTGTAAATTCGAATGGATTTTGGTTGGCTGTCAGTGTTTATATCATTAATCAAATCTGAAAGTGATCCCAACTATATAATTTGCCACTGTCGTTGTCGTTATAAGCCAGAAATATATCAGTTTGCATAGACGTCTACGTTAATTTCATACGTACACAATGAACGGACAAAACAGACGCAAAATAAGCGAGGCAGCATCATGCGTTCGTGTATTTAAAAGCAAGTATATCTCCGGCTATAGTTGTGGTGTGGACTCTGTTATCCACTTGAGTTAGAACGATTTTTAAAACTATATATTTATAGTTATCGTTATTGTTCTTGGTTAGATTTGGTTTTGGGTAATGCATCATGTCAATGAGGGTCCTCATTCAAGTTCAAAGGTGAAAGCATTATGTGTGTGTGTGTGTGTGTGTGTGTGTGTGTGTGTGTGTGTGTGTGTGTGTGTGTGTGTGT
>JAOVVB010108846.1:0-12833 GCA_028570985.1 Heterobranchus longifilis
CATCTTCCCATCACCCTCCTGGCATCTGTCAGTACATTTCCATCTCTATCTTTAATCACTCTAACCTGCTGCACATCCGTCCCATCTCTATCTCTCTGCCTCGCCAACCTGTACAGATCCACCTCTCCCTCCTTACTGTCCAGCCCAGCATACAAGTCCTCATATGCTCTTTGTTTGGCCTTTGCCACCTCTACCTTCACCTTACGCTGCATCTCCCTTTACTCCTGTTTACTCTCTTCAATCCTCTCAGTGTCCCACTTCTTCTTAGCTAGCCTCTTTCCCTGTATACGCTCCTGGACTTTCTCATTCCACCACACAGTAAAATAAGCAGTGTAAAAAAATGCAGTGTTAAATGTTATCCATTCTAAAAGAGTTAAATTAATACCAACAGTGTTAATAAATGTTCTTTTGTAGTGTAGTTGCAGGGTGCTACGTGGTGTAATTACATTTTTACACTTGAAGTGCAAAAACCCCGCCAAATTATCTTTGCCCCTCCCCTTTTAACCATCGTGAAGACGAAAAAGCCATTTTATCCACATGCCAGCTGCAAGGTGAGGTCTTTCTCTTTCTATACTTTAATTAAAAATATATATTTTAAGTACTCACTAAATACTTTGTTAGGAGTGAAGATGCTTGTCAAAGTTAAGTTCAGAAATGAACAGAAGTATGTGAAAGTTTCTCACTGCGATTTGAAACTTAACGATTTTTTGGATGAAGGTAATTGGATTTGTAATTATATATAAAAAATAAACATTAAGCTGACAATGTTGGTACCGTTTGCCACTCAATTGAATCTTATTTCGGTTCGTTTACAGCCTTCGTGAAGTTCGGCATCAGTGTTTCTAGTAGGCCCGAAGCCAGGCTTTACGATGAGTCTGGCACTGAAATAGACGAGGACGTCTTTGAGGACGTTCTGAAGCAACCGAATTTGGGTGTTTTCCAGATACTATTGCCAGATTCTTCAAATGGTAATGTATATCGTCAAAATGTATGTAGTTGAGCATTGGCAAGTGGCGTGGTTGTTTGTGCTTTGCAAATGTCTGGGGAGCATCAAGATATCATGCCTTAAGGCTTAATTAAACTTAATTAAAATGTATTTGCTTGTTGACTGCGATTGGGAAGTTAAACATCAAGTTTATTTTGTAAATTAATTTGTATAAAAGGTTGAGCTGCACTGCTTTTCCATAATTTGTGTCACGGGGCGGTGCGGAACGTGATTGATCCAAACGCGGGAAGATGGCGGCAAAATTGGAGGGGTCGTGGTCGGAGAGCGAAAGCGAGGTCGGAGTTCAAATATTAGGCGGTGAAACTTCAGAGCAAAAATCAAAGGCGGAAGACGTAGTCAAAAGGGAGAGCGGAGATTCGAGAAGCGGGAGGTCAAAGAGCGAGGCGAACAAATCCGAGACGCGAAAACGAGAAACAAAGCGAGTATGGCAACGTGAAATCAGAAGGAAAAACCAAACGCACAATAATCCAGCAGTTAGAGCCACGCACAGCGTGTCCTTAAATGCTGGATTAATCACGGGGAAATGAGAAACCGGTGAGCAGACAGGGCGGAAACGGGGGCATGGGAAATGCGCATGATGGGCTAGGGAATACATGAGCACGTGAGGAGAAGTGACAGCGTGGGGACAAAGACGGCAGACAGGGCGTGAATCATGACAATTTTTTTATTAAGCACATGCAAATCATATTTTTTATAACATTGCGATCGCAAACGGGTATTTAATTTTGTAAATTAAAAAAAAATAAACGTTTGTTAGCGGTACCAGGGTTTGACAGTTGTTTGTCAAATTAACTCGACTTAGACTAATTGTAGGTTTTTAAATTCTTGGTCAACAGAATTAACCCATGTTTCTCCAGTGCCAAGTGGAGAAAGCTCAATTGAGATTTCAAGCAATGAATCTGATGACACCATTCTTCTGAGTGATGACAGCCCTACAAGAAAGAGGAGAGCTGAAGATGAAGCAGGAATTGTGAGTGTGTGTCTGTGCCTTGGATGTTATTCAGTAAGAATTTAGAATTTAGTCACTTATATTTTTAAAAGAAATTAACATTTTAAAGAAAGTGCCTTGTTTTCTGACAATATCACACTGTGTCATTTGTGTTAATGCATGAAACTAAAGTGCAAAAGTTAAGTCGAGTTTACCAAATTCATGTGTTGGAGATTTGATCCAGGTGCAGAATCACAATGTGATTGTGTACACAATCATGTTCACAGAATGTTTTCTGACATGGGTTGTTTATTGTGCGTTGTAACTTTGCAGATGGTCAAAAAAATTCTGCAGACTAAACCTGGTGGGGATGGAATCATCAGAGAGTACAACAAAACCAAATGCTTGTGTGACATCAACAGGAGAAAGATGGTCAATATTCTTACTGCAGATATGACTGAAAAGCACAGGTAACTTGTATTTTAAGTATTCTTTATTCCAGTGGTCATGATTTCCTAGCCCAAAGCAAAATTTGTTAAAGGACATGATTTTTAAAAGATCATTAAGGTCATTAAAAGGTAATTCAGTGAAAATGCTAATTCTTTCATTAATTACTTAACCCTGTGTCATTCCACAAAGTAAAATCTTTCTCATGTTCAGAAAACAAATGAACATATCTGTGATAAAGTCCCCCTCATAGACAGGAAAAGCAACTGCCACTTCAAGGCCATGTTAGTTAAATGTGAAAATAGTCTATTTCAATAAATTAAAAAATTTAATGTGACATTTGTTCTTCCGTAGCAAATGCCTGTGACACTCAAATTCTCATCTTGTTGATACAATTTTATAAAGTGTAATGTGTTAATTGCTGGGAAAAGTGAATTTTAAAAGTTAATAACATTTAATTATTTGATTGTTTCTCTATAATGTTACAGCTCATCTCCACCCAAACAAGTAAGAGAACTGTATGCTCAAGGAATCATTGCCCTGTTTCCATATCTTAGGGATCCATATGCAAAGCTTGGATATGTAAGTCAATTAATTAAATTAGTTAAATAATTATGTGGTAGATGGATGTCTTGTTTTACTTTAAATATTTTTTAAAGGAACATTATTATGACCCTCAAAGTGGACAAGGGTACTTGTCATGGAAAATTAAGAACATTCAGAGGAACAGTGCACCATTAGAGACCCGTAGATGTGTCCCCCAGTCTTTTAGTGGTGGCCCATCTGCACAGAGAGAAGCTTCATCCAGCACAGAAGTTATTCTGACTGAAGAACAGTATAGAGAAGCTGTTTCTCTTATGAAGCATACTTCAGAGGAGGCGACAGTAAAGGTCAAGATGAGGGAGACATTTCAGTATCGTCGCAAGATGATTCATGACCCAAGCAGATGCACTGATGTGCTAACTGAATTTCCACGTTATTTGGATATCAAAGGCCTGGTAAGAACATTTGAGTTATTAATGTGATTTAGATTATTTTTCTGTGAAATAAGGACAATAGAGGATATCTGTGGTGATTTAATGTTTGATTATTTATTGTAAAGATAATAAATTTGCACTTAGTTGCTTTTTTTCTGTTTTGGTGGGTTTTACAGATTGAGTTGGATTTTGCTTGTCTTTTTGGTGAAAAGACAGCAGCTAAGTTTTTAGAGAGGTGGCCAACTACATTTATGCAGAAAGTCATTCAGCAGAGCAAGGGGCTTAACTCCTCCCAAGAACTTCAGGACCTGATTGACTGTGCAGAATCAGCTATGGACACTGAATCAGATGAAGACGGTAAGCTGTTTTTTAACAAGTTAATAACATATTTATGTACCTTACTAATTATGTCCCCCCCCCCAAAATAACCATATCTCTTAGGATGGGGTAGCGGTCTTGCTTCGATTCTTCTTTTACTTCACCTAATTCCACCATCAGCACAAGGTCGCAAGAGACCTGGGAAAATGTCGGCATTTCAAGCTGAGAAACACATTGTGATCTTCAAAAAGGTAAATTTGTCATTTTTCGGTATGACCTGTCTGCTTCAACTTTAACCCAGTTGTATTCATTGTAAAACTAATGTAAAAACAAGCAATTGGAGCGTTGCTAAGGATTGTCTTTTGTTTTATTTTTAGGCAGGGACTAACATACAGGAACATCTTGATTCAATTAAGGAGAGCACCCAGCCCTACCTGCTTGCTATCGGGACAAAGAAAAGCACCATTCATGGATACTACATCATCCTCGACAAAAAAGCCATACCATGCAAGTCAGTGAGTGGTCTTGCTGCCTTTGATGAACTGTTCAAAGCCCACTTTGTGTTTGGTGCCTCGTACAATAAGGTGCTTCACAACATGTACACCTTCATACAAACAACCATTTTTGAGATTGACATTGGCAAAGTGAAAGAAAGTCCAAGGGTTGCTGAGCTCCGAGCCAGATTTATGCATTAGAGGTGATTGCCAGCTAAAATGATTTGTTTTGTTTGCTCTTGCTGCCTGGAGAACACAAATTTGCTTGTTCGACATCTAAAACTAATACATGGTCTGTTTTCTGACAAATCACTTCGTCTAAAATGTGGACAGGCAGGATGCTGTTTAGAATTTGGAACATATTCTGGGTTCCGCAAACATTTAAATAGAGTTCATGAAGCAAGTAATGAAGTTCCATTACATGTTCAAGATAGTGCTGTTAATGAAGCAGATTTTGGGCAATCTAGTACTATTGATGTGGCTAAATCTTCAAATGTCAGTTCCCTGCCCATATCCAGTAAAAACACCATGGATATGTGTGCATCAGCAATAGCACAACTGCAAGCTGCAGGTGTAAGTCAGACTACTATTAATACGTTTGTTATATCTATGGAAGAAGTAGTTCAGGACATCCAGGACCAAGTAAAAGAGACAGCTCTTCGTTGCTTATCCTCACAGAACACAGACAGTAAAGGTGAAGTTGAACAGTCATTTGAGACAATTGAAAACCCTTTTACCTCACTTAATTCCATGTCCAAACGAAACTTATATTTTTCAAGGAAATGGGGAATTGTCCAGCCTGTTCAGAAAGTACTTGGTGTCAGATTTGACAATAGAAAAAACAAGTCTACTGGATTATATGAGCAAGTTGCAGTGACTGACAAATTTGCCTATGTCCCAATTCTTCAAACCTTACAGAGCATTTTAATGCACCCAAAGACCTCATTCAGGTTTAAGTCAGGTGTACCTAATAAAGATGGAATTTACTGTGATATTGAAGATGGACTATACATAAAGAGCCACCCCCTGTTTTCCACAAAAAAAAATGCACTTCAGATTCAAATGTTTTATGATGATTTTGAATGTGCCAATCCATTAGGGTCAAAAAAAGGCATCCACAAATTGGGAGGTATATATTTTACGTTAAGAAATTTTCCACCACAATTTAATTCGGCTTTAGCCAACATACACTTATGTGCACTTTTTCATTCCCAAGACATAAAAACATATGGATTTGATTCAATTTTAGAACCTATTGTCAATGACATAAAAGTTCTTGAGTCCACAGGAATAGAAGGACCCTCTGGTTTTGTGCGTGGCAGTATTGTCCAAATAACAGGAGATAATCTTGGTTTGCACAGTCTTTTTGGATTTGTTGAATCTTTTCGAGCTCGGAATAGCTGTAGGTTTTGCCTTACTGAAAGGGAAGATTATCAAACTGTGTTCTGTGAAGATGAGTCAAATGTTATTTTTCGCACTAAAGAGACACTGTGGAGCTATACAAGCAGACACAACACTACCTCATGTTTATGGTGTAAAGCGTACACGTTTGCTGAACTCTCTGCAGTACTTTAATATATCAGACAATTTTTCTGTAGATGTAATGCATGATGTTTTAAAAGGCATTGCACAGTTTGAATTAAAACTTGTATTGCGTTATGTACAAGCTAGTTTTTTTGACAGCAAGCGTTAGATGGAAGATTGCATTCATTTAATTATGGGTACATGAAAAGGAGAAATCAGAGTCCTGCTGTAAAGCTTGATGATGAGAGCAATGATTTGGTGTGTTGGTGTATACTCTATAATGTGCCACTCATTTTTGGTGACATTGTGCCCCAAGATGATGAAAACTGGCAGCTACTATTACTGTTACAACAAATTGTAAACATTGTATTTTCTCCCATTTTAACTGAGGGCCTTACTGTGTATTTGAAACACTTAGTTGCTGAGCATCACAGGCTTTTCAAGTGCTTGTTTCTAGACAGAAACCTCCTGCCTAAGCATCACCTAATGATGCATTACCCCCGATGTATACAAAAGATTGGGCCTGTTGTTCACATGTGGTAAACATAATTTTTTCAAGACACAGCAAAAGTGTTTAAAAAACTTTACTCTGACAAAAAAACACCAGAATAGCATGGCATATAGATGGGAAACCTTCAATCATGACAGAATAGTGCTTGGACCAGGAAAGACTCTTTCTCTCTGTGACTTAAGTGAAAATGTACAAATTGCATCCAAGTTAAATATTGTTGTTAGAAATGAATTTGTGGTAGTGGTTGCATCACCACTCAAAACTGTTTGCTTTGATGATCATCGTTATGCCTACAGAATTGAACCAAGACACTGTGAATCCTTGAAAGTATTCATTGTCACTGAACTAATTTATTACAAACCTTTTGATATGCAAATGTCTTATGGGTCTGATAATTTCTTTTGGTTTGTTGTACCTTACTGCAATTTTGTTAACACTTAGCTGTCAATGCAGGTTTTATTTCAAAATTTGCTTTTATATTTTATGACTTATTTTTTTCTATGTAATTTGACAAGTTGACTAGTCGAACTGTACATGTTTGAAAGTAGCCACTTTGCCCATTTTGTAAATAAACATTTAAATGTTTACATCTGTGTAAACATTTAAAAAAAATATTTTAATGTATTTTTAATACATATTTTGCACAAAATAAGAACACTATGAATAACACTTAACAGAGTAATCTAAATAAAAAATAACACCAGAGGTGTTAAGTGCCCCCATAGTGTTAAACTTACTACAATAACAAGTGTAAATAAATACTCTCTCAGTGTTGTTTTTTAACACTTTATGGTGTTTTAATTACACTATAAGTGTAACACTATAGTCAGTGTTTTTTTTTTACTCTCGATAAAGTGGGACCATATGTGCTCCAAAGAAGTGTTAAAATTAACTCTTTAACTGTTATGTTGACACTGATTATTTTACTGTGTAATAGTAAGTAAATTGTATATAGCTGCAACACCACCTCCACGACCAGTTTGACGAGGCTCATGCTTATAGAAATATCCTGACGGAGTAGACTCATTCAGACCAATATATTCATTTGGTCTAAGCCAGGAAAATTTAGCAGCCATTACTGGTCTATCCAGGTCATGAGGACACAGAGAGCAGTGATTCCGTAAGTGTATGTGTGTGCATGCGCACGTCATTAGAAAGGTACTTTGTTAAAGAAGTTTCCCGACATAGCAGTGTTTCCGTTAGTGTGTGTGTGTGTGCGCGCAGGTGTTTAAAAGTCATCCTGCACAGTAGCCCCCTCCCTCCTCCTCTCCTGTCTTACTTTAGCCATGATTCTTTTCAAAGGTAAAGTGCAGGTTAATTTGTTTTTTACTTTATATTTTGTATTAATTATTTTTATATGAACATTTTTGGGTTGTGAAACAAATCATCAGTTTTTTTTATTTTGCATTGGGAAATTCGATTTGATATACGAGTGCTTTAATGCACAAGCTTGCTTTCAAAACACTTTATGCTTGCAATGCAAGGTTTAACTGCATATATACTAAAGTACATACCTGACACAGTAATTAATAAAATTCAAGTATATATTTAACGTATTATATTGTGACGCTACAATATGTTTCATTATATATATGTTTTATCATATTATATGAGATCAGTCACACTACTGTGGTGTCATCAGCAAACTTCATGATGGTGTTAGAGGAGTGAATGGGTTCCCAATCATGTATTAATAGGGTGAAAACGGCTGGACTAAGGACACAGCCCTGTGGTGCGCCTGTATTCAGGGTGAGAATGGATGATGTGTGGTTGCCCACCCTGACATTCTGTGGTCTGTAAGTGAGAAAGTCCAGGATCCATAAACATAGTGTAAGGTTAGTCCCAGGTTGCTCAGTTTGTTCATACGTTTGCGGGGCATTATTGTATTAAATGCAGAGCTGAAATCTACATATAACCTCTCAAAGCACTTCATAATTGGTGTCAGAGCAACTGGGCAATAGTCATTCAGACACCTTACTAATTATTTTTTGGGCATGGGAACAATAGTGGTGGATTTGAGGCACGTAGGGACTACAGCCTGCTGCAGGGACAGGCTGAAGATGTTGGTAAACACCTCCACTAGTTGGTCAGCACATGACTTTAATGAAGTCTGGTCCTGCCGCTTTTTTAATATCAATGTTTTTTAGAGTGGATCTCACCTGATAACGTTCAAAGACGAGTACCGGCTCCTCTATGAGTGCTGGTGCTGTCTGAGTTTCCCCTCTGCTGGTGTGATTGTCAAAGTGCGCAAAGAACTGGTTCATGGTGTCAGGAAGCATGGCATTGTGGCTGGTCAGTGAGATGCTGTTCTTATAGTCTGTTAGAGCTTTAATGCCTCTCCACATGCTTCAGGAGTTGTTATTTTCAAAGTGGCCCTCTATGCACTGCTGATATCTGTGCTTGGATTCTTTATTCAAGATTCAAGATTTAAAGAACTTTATTAATCCGAGAGGGAAAATGCTTAATGCATTACTTCAGTTCTTTCCGGGCATTACTGTAAGCCCGGATCTGTAGGCAATGTTCTTCACCCCATCCCAGTCTTTATTTTCAAAACAGTCCTGCAGCTGTGAGGTAGACTCTTCACTCCAGACTTGGACAGTATTAACAGTTTGTTTTGTTCTACAGATGAGAGTTCTGTAGGATGGAGTAATTTCTATGGAGATGTGGTCAGATAAGCCAAGTTGTGGAGATGGGGCAGCTTTATAAGCTCTTGGGATGTTGGTGTAAACTTGACCCAGTTATGTTATTGTGTCTGGTTGGAAAATGTATGTTGGTTTTGGCATCACAGTTTTTAAGTCCACATGATTAAAGTCTCCTGCTACAATCACAAATATGCATTCAGCTGGCTGTTAATAGCTTTATGCAGCTCCTCCAGGGCTAGCTTAGCATTCGCCCTTGGTGAAATGTAAACAGCTGTGATACCAATAGCAGTAACCTCTCTTTCGGTTTGTAAAACGGTCTGCATTTTAGTGTCATTATGTCAGGGGAACGATGTGTCCTAATAATGTCCACAGATGTACACCAGGCATTTTTAATGTGTATACACACTCCTCCACCTTTGTTCTTTCCGGAGTCGACCGTTAAACAGAGTGGCCCACTAGCTCGATAGCCACATCGGGGACAGCACTATCCAGCCAAGTTTCTGTGATTACCATCACACAGTTGTTCAAGCAGTGTGAAATAATCCTTAGTCTTATTTTGTCCATCCTGTTGACAAGTGACCGGGAATTTCTGAGAAAGAGACTAAGAAGCATTGGTCTGTGCAGATTAGTCTGTAGCCTAGCCCACACCCCGCTTCTGCTTTCTTTCTCTACGCTACCTCAGATGCCTCAAGGGTGGGATGATGGTCATTCTGCTGTGCTCATCAGGGCGCAGAATCTCCAGTGGGATAGAATTTAGGTTTCCAAGTGACACGCTCTCGCGCTGTTCAAAGACCGCTTCCGCCTCTTGACATTTTTGTTCCCATGCTGTCATGCTCTTCAACACGCGGGCTTGTTTTCCTACGCAGTCATGTCACCTCCAACGCCCCCGGACCGCCTTGCCTGCACATCGGTTTCTCATCCGGCTCCTTGGAAAGCACCAGGAGGAACTCGTCATCACCATTGGTCTTTGACCGATTTCACATTGGCAGAAGGGCCAGGACTAAACTACTATGTCTTCAACAAAGATCACGCTCCACCTATGACTACGGCATTGAGTTCCGGACTTTAGCTCCCTTGAGTGGGTGGAATGACAAAGCCCTAAAAGAGGCGCCCTCTAGTCAGACTGGGAGCTCTAGAGGGCACTCCTTACGACAGACTCCCAAAACCTCGCCCCTTGCTTTTCGTAATGTTAATCATTAGTGACCAAGCTCTCCCTATTCAGGCATTCATTGACCCCGGCTCTGACCGGAACCTGATCAGCGCCACTATGGTCAGGACTTTCAAAATCCCTTGCACGTCACTGGACCCTCCTAAGGAAGTCCAGGCCCTAGATGGGAGCCCCCTCCCGGCCATCACGGGAATTTACATCCTCACTCTAAGGATGTCGAGGAATCATTCTAAGGAGATTTGTCCCTTTGTCATTAATAAATCACACGACGCCTTGGTCCTTGGTCTCCCCTGATTAACTCTCCATGGCCCCCAGATCAATTGGACCAAGCTTGTCATCAAACCGCTCTTGTCCCATGTCGTGTCTTCACTATGCACTTCATACACTCCCCATTTCAGCCAAGCCCAAGGAAAACCCGGATATCTCCAAAGTATCACAATCTCAACAGGTCTTCAGCAAGACTCGGGCCATGTCACTCCCACTGCATCGATCGTATGACTGCCTTATCGACCTTCTCCCAGGCACCTCCCCACCAAAAGGCAGACTATACTCTTTGGCCCGCCAAGAAAGAGAGGCCATAAACACATATATCACAAAAGCCCTCACCGCAGGAATGATTCGTCAATCAACCTCCCCTGTGGGGGCAGGGTTCTTCTTCGTGAAGAAAAAAGATGGGTCCCTACATCCCTGTATTGATTACAGAGGGCCACCGCCTTTGAACTGCTACAGGGAGCCAACACCTTCACGAAACTATACCTACGAAATGCTTACCACCTCATCCGTATCTGGGAGGGCGATGAGTGGAAGACAGCCTTTAACACCCCTACAGATCATTATGAGTATTTGGTGGCCCCTTTTGGCCTGACCAATGTCCCTGGCGTCTTCCAATCCCTCATTAATGACGTCCTCCTTAATTCGTTTGTGTTCATCTACTTGGACAACAACCTCTACGTCAAAGCAGAGAAGTGCGAGTTCCACATATTCATCACCACCTTCCTGAGTCTTGTCATTTCACCATCCAGGCTAGAGATGGAGCCAGCCAAGGTCCAAGCAGTCTCCGACTGGCCCACTCCAATCTCGCGGCGAGACCTCCAATGGTTCCTGGGTTTTGCCAACTTCTATCGCTGCTTCATCTGGGGGTACAGCTCCATCGCCGCCCCCCCTGACCTCCTCTAAAACCCGGTTTTGCTGGAACAAGGAGGCGGATAAAGCCTTTGCCGACCTTAAGAAAAGTTTTATCTCCGCTCCCATCCTCACGGATCCCCGACCCATCTTGCACCTCGTGGTGGAGGTTGACACCTCCAATACTGGCATTGGAGTCATCCTTTCCCAATGGTCCACGCAGGATAACAAGGTGCATCCCTGTGCATTCTACTTCCGTCGCCTATCCCCAGCCGAGAGGAACTATGGCGTACGGGACAGAGAACTCTTGCCCATCAAGATAGCTCTGGAGGAGTGGAGACATTGGCTGGAGGGGACAGAGCTCCTGTTCCTAGTGTGGACTGACCATAGAAATCTGCGGACTGCCAAGAGACTCCATGCACGTCAAGCTCGGTGGTCATTGTTCTTTTTCAGATTCAACTTTATCCTGTCCTATCTGCCAGCCTCAAAGAATACCAAGCCAGATTTCCTCTCATGCCAGTTTGCCTCCTCCCAGGACCCTACGCCATGCCACACCATCATACCATCCCATTGTCTCATCGCGGCCATGGAGTTAGACATAAAGACTAAGTTTCAGCAGGCCCTGCTGTAAAAGCAACAACCGACCTTCTGCCGGTCTTTCCAGACCCCTACCGGTGTCTCACCTTCCTTGGTCCCATATCTCCGTGGACTTTGTCAACAGCTTTTCCAAATCTGGAAGGAAACTATGGAGCAACTCATCCTTCACGTATTTCGACTTCATGGCCTCCTCCTTGCATGAAGACTCATGAAGATGAGCCGTAGTCGAGAGAGAGCTAGTGTGGGTCAGAGTGGGGAAATCCATCAGCGAAGCAAACTAATCGTGAGGCAAAAGAGAAAAACGAAAAACAAGATAAACTTGGCAATCTGAAAACTATCAAAATCAACATGAGAGAATTAGCTTAGGGCACTCAATAATCTGGCGAAGAGATAGCGTGCTACACTTCCTTTTAATCAGAGAGAAATCAGCACCGGGTGAGAAATCGGTGTGCAGGTGGGGCGGTCCGGGGATGTGGGAGGTGACATGACAGCGTGGGAAAGGACTTAGATGACAATTTATGATGCGTCGTAGCTGGGACACGTGGAAGGTGGGGTGAATGTGTCGAATGGAAGAGGGGAGTAAGAGTCAGATGGCGCATGGGATTAAGACTCGGTTCCACATTCTTGGCACGGTTCCAACGCTGACGGATTTCACGGCTCCGATCTCGCACACTTGCTTTAACGACCACGATTCTACTGAGCGGTCCTCACTTGGCCAGTAATCAAAAAGAATTCACGTCCTGCATCTGGATCCATCTCTTCAGCCCAAGAACCACACTTCTGAAACCGAGGATATAATCTTGACATTGATTACAGATTATAAGCAGTTCAGTTTATCCGTAATGTAACCGTTGACTTTTTTCCTGAGAAAGTAAACTTAACACATATGGTAGTAATTTCTATTTGGTTTTATGTGATTTCACTTACTTTTAGGTACCCATTGGAACATAATAGTAATTTTCTGTAGTCAATTTGAGAAGTGCTTGCCTAGGAATCCAAGCTATACATAGGATGGGGAATCAGTACGTGCAAAAGCTAACCATATAAGGCCTCCTGGAATGTGCTTGCCCAGGAAGGTGAGGTATACATAGAACGGGGG
>JAOVVB010108856.1:0-12833 GCA_028570985.1 Heterobranchus longifilis
CCAGAATGTAAACAGAAGCGGCGTGCTTTGCTGAGCCGCTGACGTAATGCGTAACAAGGGATGTGACGTCGTCACGTTGCGGTCCTAGGAACCGATAACCGGAACCGAAATGCACGTCTCTTAACGATTCCACGGTTCTTGGAAATTCGGAATTCTCCGGAAATTCTCGATACCCATCCCTACTGATTATACTTAAAGTATTTTGAAGAAAGTACTTACTGAAGTCTTAAAGTTGGGAACCAAACTGCCCGCAGCTGTGAGAGCAGTCTTCTCTGTAAGGTAACCTTGCTTCACCAAATCTGCCACGGTGTCCTACAAAGAACGAAAAACTGGTTCACCTTTTTTTTACATTTAAGAATCTCAGTTAACAATCTGATCCAACAGGAAAAGTTAGCAGAATGTTCCTTTAGTATTTTTTACCTTGGGAATCTGAATGCAGATATCAGCTAGAAACTCAGCTGAGATCTCTGCCAGAGTCTGGAGCTGTTCATCTTTTGTGTCTTCTTTGCTGGTGCCGTCACTGTGGTACTGAAGCACCCGCAAAATGGTTCCAATTAGGGGCGGACCTGGAGGCAAAAGACATGAAATTATTAATAAGAACTGGGCATATTAAAATTAAAATGGGGGATATCCTCATTACAGAGTCAGAGCTTGTATTGTCATTATATTTTTCCCTGCATAATGCAACCATTTAAAAAAAAAAAATATCATAATCCTGTGGGTCATCTTAGAAAATCACTAATATACCATAAAATTACATCTATTTGGAATACCAGATATCCTCCAGCTGACACTCAATCAACATTCAGTGTGCTACATGCATGAAAAAGGCAGTTTTTTTTTGTCTCAAAACTTACTTATGTCACTTGTGCTGCGCCACTGTTCCTGGCACCTATAAAGAGCCTGCAGCACTGCAAAAGCCTGAACCAAAATACTCTTCTGCTCCTGCAGGACAACTGGAAGATCCGTCGGCTGGCAGAGGTCCTCACACACAACGTCACACACAAAGTCCCACACTGCTCTGCCGGGTCCGTCAGGGGCAGCTAGAGGAGACAATTAAACAACGTCTTGTCTGTTGCGAGGTAACTTCAGTCTTTAACTTCTGTCATGATGTGGCAACAGTTGATCTCAATATAAACTGTGTTGATCGCTCTTACCAAAAGTCTGAACGCCCTCATCGATGGTGGTGAGGAGTTGGAGGGCGTGAAGATAAACCTCTAAGCCATTCGGATTCTCTGATCTGTGAAAGCAATTTAATACAGTTACTGTGTTATTGGCCCCGTTCAGACCTGGTATTAAGTCTTAGTGATCCGATCACAAGGGGACAGCTCTGAGTACGGGGGTGAATGCACCCAGACGCATCGAGATCTGATCGCTCAGACTCAGCATGGGACCATATGAAAATTTCATGTCATGATTATCCTGACCAAAATAACTGCGATTCACGATATTATCCAGATAATCAACAAAGTACGCTTAACACTCTTAAAACAAACTGGGATCACTTTACCTTACATTTAGCTTTGTTGTGACTTTTTTCTCATAAAATTGTTTTTTTCTTGAAACATTACGACGAAACATTACGACTTTTTTCTAAAAAAAACCCAAAAAAACAAACATTGCAACTTTTTTCTCAAAAAAATTTGAGTTTTTTTCTCAAAACATTTTAAGAAAGTAAGAAGCTAATATTTTTATTGCATCACAGACAGGACACTGTAGTAAACTGCAGTCAATTCGTGAGGATATTCATGATTATCCTGATAATGGAAATTCACCACGATCAACTTATTGTGTTTTTTATTGCGATCCACGATAAAATCCATTATTGTCCCACAATAATTCGGAGGTGGGCTGGCCAACATATGGCGACATTCTTTTAGCAGCGTGTGTACATGAGTGTGTCCTGGGCCATATTAAAGGACCGCCTACTCAACTGATGTCCTCTGCATCAGCAGAAGTACTCATTCGCTGCCAGCTTTGTCCACGACTGAAAGAAAATTGAAAAGCCTATAGAGATATATTACGAATGCATCAAACAAAGTATTTTTTGTGTCACAGAAGCCACTCAATCTTGTGTTTTGGATGTTATTATCATACTGTCTGTGATGTATCTGTTTTTCTTCCAGTGCTCTGCACAGACCTGTCTGTGGAAAACATTTCTACTCCCATTGAAAGTAAATCTAATCACGCAAACACTACAAATTCTGTCACATTCTCAATTTCAGATTCTCACCTAAGCTGCTTGGCTGCCTCTAGAAGACATGATGCCACATCCAGACGGTTTTCGCCGCCATCCTCCTCCTCCTCCTCCTCCTCCTCCTCACTTGGTTGAGCTGCGATCCAACTCTTCATCAGCTCTTCATCAAGGTCAAAGAGTTTATCAACCAGCTCTCCGACCTTCTCAAGCAGGTCAGCTGTAACACACACACACACACACACACACACACACACACACACACACAGGGTCTTACTTAGAATAACCATTTTAGAAAGCAGGCAAAAGGTTAAAGGTGGTTAAAGGTGCCCTGTGGATTTTACTTGTGTATCCTTGAGGTCTAACAAATGTGTTGAATGCATTTCCCCTCGTCAAAAATCATTTTCAAAGCCGATTTAATCGTATTAGTGTTTTAAATCCACCATTGTTTACATCCAGCGCGACTAGAGGTCAGAAACTCCGCAGGGAACCTTTAAGATAAACGGCTTACAGGGACTTTGACTTAAATCATCTTGGTATGTCAAACAGATATTAGGCAACACGTCATCAGCGTAATAAAAAGGAATGAGTAAAAGCACGGTACCGTTGGTAGAACTGCACATGATGAAAAGGAGGTTGGAGCGAACAGACGCCTGCTGTCGTATTCTCTGAAGCCACAGGGAACAGACATCTTTCTGAGAGACACAGGTCAGCAGCAATCTGCAAATATCATCGGACAAGATGAATACTTCTCTCTCAGTCTTTGTCTCACATGTCTGCAGAAAATGCAAATGTCACCTGCTTGTTTCCAGAAGGGTCGGAGGATCTGTATCTCCAAGCAAAAGCAACAGCACAGCACTGTGGACACACAGGGTGTTGCATTAATTAGAACGAATCCCCACAGTGTACACAATCTATTACAAAAACATTACAGATGATGTACCCACCTCAAGTCTTCATTTTGGCTAAGAGTCAGACAAGTGTCAGCAAAACAAGCGATGTTCCCAAGGATTCCCACACAAATTTCCTAGAGAAACAAAACAAAAAATCTATGATCTGATATGAGAATGCGCAGAAATACAGCAAAATCAACAATTAAATACATTACATGGGATTATATTTTGACACAGAACATGTAAACAGGAAAGGATTTCACTCACTGTGAGACGTGGACAACGAGATTTGGCGATCACCCCAAGAAGGATATCTGTAGCTTTGAATTCCTGCAGAAAACCAGCCACATCCTGCACACAGTTGGTAAACAGTCATTAGAAAATATTTCAACATGAAGTTCTAACTGCAACACCACTCTGTTGCCAGTTTATTACATACACCTCACCAGGCCCGCTGTCAGGAATTAGGCCCCTCATCCACAGCCCTCCAGCACCATAGACCTTTGCATGCCAAAAACTGAACATGTATTTAGGATTTAATGCAGGACTGTTATTAGACTGCATTGCTTTTAGCCAGGTGTACCTGATAAACTGCCAACTGAGTGTATGTTTTAATTAATTGGTAATACTATATGAATGGCAGACATGAAAATATCAGCACCATATTTAATCATTTGTGGTTAAATATTGTGAATTCACAGAATGTAGTATGTTGCCTTGATCATGATTCATGTCCATTTTCCTGATGTAGATTTTGTAAAGGTTTGCCACTAATTGAACTACAAAATGGGACATTATTATTATATTCTAATATTATTAGATTTACTACAGAGCTCCAATCCAAAACAACACAACACATTTTGATCCATTTGTTTTTTTGTTGGGTCATAGTTACTGTTATGGATACACATAATACAACACCACAAAAATTGTCCCTTAACTGGGAAAATACAGCAGAACAAAGTGGAGCAAATAAAACCCTGACCAGTCAAAGAATGTAAAGCTGATGGGTCACAGATAAAGAACTCCTACTACCTTATCCATTGCCATATCCCAGACTCTACATAGATCTTCCTCATCATCATCAGGGAGCTGCATCTGACCTTCAGAGTCCACCTCCGAATGCTCTGTGACCATCTGCAAGACATAACCATTTTACAGATATTAGGAAATGTCAGGTATATTGGACAGGCTGCAGCAGAGAGCAAGCTGCAGTGCTTACTAAAAAGGTAATGCCTGAAATTTGACATTAGCAGTAACAGCCAACCTACATGGATGAGACGAGTCAGGGTGCTGAAAAGCCAGTGCTTGCTATAAACAGTGTCTCCAATGGCGTCCAGATCTCCGTCCTCCTCTCCATCAGCTGCATCTGGCGGTGGTGATGGGTTACGGTCCATTACAGGAGACTGTGTTTCATTTGGAGATGAGGATCTCTCAGTCTCCACTTCCTCAGCACCATCAACACTACAGTCTGGGAAAAAAACAGTGTCACAGATTAGAGTTGGGTGACGACTACATCATGAGTTTTTGCCATGTTGTTTGCAGTACACTGTACTAATAACTCAGGTGGTATTGAGGAATGCTTTATGAAAGTATTAGATGTGGAGGATTTGGCATCAATGCCATGTACACCCAGTTGCCAGTTTATTAGGTACACCTAGCTAAAAACTCATGCACTCTTCATGAAGGTTATAATACTAAGGTTGTATTGCAACTGTTCAAAGCAAAGTGTACCAACTCGCAAAATGCCAAGCTTTATCATAACATAAAAGTTGTTATGCAGAAAAGGAAGTTCGCCTCTAGCCTACATACCCTAAACGAAAGATAAGTCATATTCGCATTCATTTTGGCTCCCATTAACTTTCAAGAGACTCGACTCCCTTAGTAGAAAATCTTTGATTTAAGTTGGCTAACAATTTAGCTAGCAGATGCAAACTCCGCTCTTGGCAGGTTGCTATCTCGCTGTCATACGTTACTTTTACATGTCAACTCACCCATAGTGCCCGCTCTCTGCAACCGTAACGTTATCTAGCTTGTAAATATTAAATGCAATATCATCGCATGTGTTTTTATTTGTCACAGTAACGTTACAGACATTTCAAACAGCCTCCATTTAGTACAAGTAACTGGATGCGCATGCGCGAATGTTGTCTTCTTCTTCTTTTTCTTCTTTTTCTTCTTCTTCTTCTTTTTCTTCTTCTTCTTCTTCTTCTTCTTCTAGCGTAGACCGCCTCAATTTAAAGTGAACACTGTCACCTACAGTGCGCAGGGAACGACAGAGGCAGAGGCTGGAGCATTCACTGTAGGTAATATGTACCTTTTTTACCAGGAGAATCCAGGGCTACGAGCTATATTATCAGAGACGGTGGATATTGACTATCTTTGATATTATGTTCCTGCAGTACCGGAGAACAGGAGGCTGCTGCAGTCTCAGGACCATGTTTCTAGGACCCGGTTTTTTTTTCTCCACCACAGCGCCACCTAGCGAAATGGATGACCGCAATAGTGCAACCAAGGCAGTAACCTAAATACTACCTTCTGTGTAAGTACTCACCTAAATTACTACTTTCTCAACATTTGTTGGTTCTTAGTTTTCTATGGTAGTAAACTGACTCTCGTTGGGTTTGTGACTGTTAAAAAATGACAGAATAGGTAGACATAAAAAATGACTACCTAAATGACACTTTCTGTAACAGAACCTGTGGGGAAAAAAAGTCATTTTAAATGAAACTCTTGAGTTAGCCCATAGAAAAAAAAACAACTTAAATTTGAAAAAGATTTTTTTTTTTTTTTTAAAGTCAACAAATAAAAAAATACTGGAGCAAATGTGTGTATTTGACCACTTTTTGTTTCTGATATTCTTCTATGTTAAAGCTTGTGCTGTATTCTGACACATGCCTTGTTTAAAGCATTTCAGTCTGTTTTATGGGAAGTGTGTCGGATGTTAAATAGTATTATGTCAACACGGATTACAAAATCTCGAATCGTGCCACCTCTAGTCAAAACTGTCTTGAGGTAATTTGGTGAGTGTATTGTCCTCCTTGAATCAACACTGTAGGCTACATGCGGTCAGACAAGAACAACTATACGCCTCCCTCATCATGCAGCTGTCCCTCTGTGGAAGTGATCCAAAACCCTGTTTGCACTTGGAGGAGCTTCTTCTGAATAGCTATTTGAGAACATATGTTAATGTAAGATAGAACTGCAGATAAGACATGCGTAAACAGCTTTAAGAAGGCTGCACGTGAGTGATGGGAAGTAAAAGATCAACCCACCAGCTGGAGCAATTAATAAAGTTGTGAATAATCTGTTCAAATATCTGTTGACCAATAACAATTAGATGTAGTGCTTAATTAATTAATTAATTGAGTAATATTGATGAGTTTTCAACCATTAAATGGTGTTAGAACAAATGGGAGCCTTTGTCTGAAGTGTGGACAGTTTTCTCTTTGACATGACATGATGCCAAGTTTCGTGTACGTAGCGTGACACTGCAGGTAGAGGATGACTGTAATCAAGGATGTAATTAGTTGCGTATCCTGTGCTATCGCCCATGCAATTAAGATAATGCAGTATACTCTCTTACCACATTAAAACAAATATTTAAATGCAGCCTAGGTTTCATTAGAATCTAGGATAGGCATATATAAGCGTTATGCTTCCGCCTATGCCTTTTCAGTCACCACTTATGTAAATAATACAGAAAGACTTGAATTTTGTTAGTCTGGCTGTACACCTATTGTATATTATATTGTATATATTGTTGTGTATACTGTTTGCACTTATTGTATTGTTTGTGATGACTGAATAAAAAATACTACTACTATTATTGAATAGAATAGAATAGAATAGAGTAGATATTTGTTGTCATTGTGCTAGATGGAACAACGGAAATGTGTTAAGCAGCTTTTCAGCAGTGTGGTGTGTGGAACATAAAAGTACAAATAAGTAAGTAAAGTAAATACTTTTTAAAAAGTTAAAGTAAATACAATTAAAGTAACTAAGTAATAGTATATTGGTTAAAAGTGTCCTACAGCTATCTTTTTCATATCCACATAATAACACATTTACCAGTTGTTTAATGTCCCAGAGTAAGTTTTAAGTTTCTAAAATACAGTTGGTGGGAAAAAAAAGAAATACTTCACCTCCTCGGACATCTCATTGTGTCTGTATATTCTGAAGTTTACTAACTAATGGATTACAATATAAGTTTCAACCCTAATACCTCTGATAATAACCAGTGTTCAATGTCAAACCAACTCTTGTTCATTTTATAGCAGTTCTGAAAAGCAAACAAGTGAAACAGCATGAATGATTGCTATAATGGTGATTTAATGTAGCCTCATTTATGGTTTTGCCAAGCAAAGGTTAAGATTATTAGAAGAATACCTTGTAAACAAGCAAAGTTTACATTCTCACAGATTGCATTGTAACACATTTCATTTCCTTCTTTTCTTTTGATATTTTGGAGAAATGTGATGTTTCCTGAGAATCATCCTGAGATCAAGTAGTCTGACTGATCAAGACTTTTAAAGTCAGTGTAGTTCAGAGAGACTTGAAAACATATTTACACTGATGCTGCCTTTACATTAAACTCACAAGCTCGTGTTTTTGACTTCATCCAATATTGCAAATCGCACTCGTAGCTGGTCATTGATTTCCAACATTACAACTCTGCCTACAATGGGCAAATACTGAGAGAAATATGGATAGCATTCGCTGTCTCAGGTACTACTGAGCTAAATCTGTACCTGTAAACACATTTTTATGCACTCACAATATAAAACATAGTGATACTGTCAAACCCTATGGAAGTGATTTGGAAGAAAAGTGATTGCCCTGAAAAGAACAAGATCCTTAGTGGATATTAGGGCTGCACACTTAATCACAATTTTATCAAAATCGCAATATGGGTTAGTGCAATATCCAAATCGCAGAAGGTACAATATTTGTTAAAGGCAAATTATGTGTTAAATTAGCATTCTACATTAGGTATTGTGGTGCTGCAGAGCAGGCGAGCCATTAGGAATTATGGGCAGGCGGACAAAAATGTTTGAATTCGGCCCCTCATCCACACCCACTCCAGCACCAGCACCACCCACCTTAAGCTCTAATATCAAAACTGCTGTTTAGGGACCCCAGTACACCATTTTGAAAAATAGCAATGCCACTTTTTCTCTTGCCAAATGTTAGCGTAACTTTCGAGTATTATTTAGCCTCTTCTGGACAAGATATCGTGACACATATGTTGTTTATATGGTAGCTTCAGCTAGCTTTAAAACTCAGTCTGCTACAGCGGGTTTTATTTTCACCTTTGCCACATTCAGCTTCATTACGAGGTGCTTCTACACACTTTTTTTTTTGGCCCGAAATTTGGCCATTGCCTCTCAGCTTTTTTTCATTTTCTTGTTCTTTCTGGCCTGGCTTTTTTTTTGAGCCCCTAAGACATTTTGACTTAGCTAGTTGTGACAGAAATGTCTTTGTTTCATAGTCCTAGTTTAGTAGCTTTCGATTAAAGGTTTCACTGCATCGTACTCTGTACCTTGCTGCTGAACAGCTGTTTGTATAGAGAACCCTAATAACATCGAGCCAGATGGGTAAAGGTTCGTCTCTTGTGTGCATGACGGATCAATGCCCACGTGAATACTGGACACCAGCCACATGGAACTCATGTTGAAAAGCACTGTTGAACACCACAGAATTTGTCAGATTTCTGGTATCCACTCTGGTGGAAGAACTCTGTCCCTGCTCAGCTGAATAGTATTTTGCTGTGACTTGACTTGACTCGAGTAACCTTTCTTTAATTCTGTAATAAATTACTTAAATTTGACCGAGTCTAATACTTTTATTTCTCACCAAGGGGGATTATACACTAATTTCCACCACACTAGTCGGGCAGCAGTTTGCTTTCTAATATTGTGAATCAAATCACAATTGCAATATCGTCAAATTGATATTTTTTTCCATATCATGCAGCCCCAGTGGATAGATTTGTTAATGATCCACCAGCCTACCAAATGTAAAGCAGATGGCAGATAGGGTGACGCAGGCTCTATTGTCTTAGCATGCACAGTCACGGTTTGAGGTCATTGTAGGGTCATTACATATGAGATCTTTCCTCGGTGCTCCCAGTGCCTCCACTGTTGTCATACAAATGTCACGTTGTCATAATTTCATTTTATTTTGTTACCATTTTACATTATTTAGTTGTTATCATTATTAAAATACACGCAGTAATGCTTACTGAAAATGATGTTGTGTCATTTTGCGTTGTTGACACAGGGCTGTTCATACTTATATCTAATATCTCATCTACACCTGCTGATCCTGAGCTGTGTTGCGTGCTCAAGCATATCTCAGCTAACACTTGGTGTGACAGGGTTGGGCAATAATAAATATATTTCTATTTCCTCTTTAATCATATCATAAGAGACAATTCTTTCATCAAGATATCATGGCTGACAAGTTCTCATCACTAAATTAAAAAGTAGAATTTGACTGAAATCTGTCATGCTCAACTCTGACACTGGTTTATTATGAATTTCATCCATAAGTAACTACTTATTAAAGTGCAGTTTTCCTCTCTGGACTACGGTGATGTTATTTATGGGCGGGCGGGTCAGTTCTCTCAAACCTTTTAGATGCAGTATATTGAGATTCATCACTGGAGATAGTTATGGGGCACACCATTGCCTACTAGGGTTGGGCGATTGGACAGATATGTCGGTTATTGGCAGTGGCTGAGTGCATGGCCGGTTGTTCTTTTTTGGGGCAATTGTTATAATTTTATTTTGCTAATTTAATGATACGCCTCGGAAGAGTGAGATCTGCTGCACCGGGAGCTCCTCTCTGCAGGTGCAGAGGCAGCACACACACACACACACACACACACACACACACACACACACACACACACACACACACACACACACACACACACACACGGGCAAATACCATATTTTCTCAAATAGTGGGTCTCGAATAATGGCCGGGGAAAAACCACGAGTTCCCGGTGGCTGTCATATTTGCATGCCAACTAAGCATAATGTATAGGCCTATTTCCATCCCCTTTTAATTTAATAAATTCAACAATAATCATGCTATTTGTTGCTTGTTGTTCTGGATTACTCATCTAAAGTGTTACTGTCCAAACAAACAGAGGGAATTAGAAATAAAGGCCTGCCTTTAAATACAAGCCTGGTACCCTGCAGTTGAGTTAAATAAAAGTCCCGGTCACTATTTAAGGAAATTCGGTATATCAGCTCTCGCCGGTTGCTGGGCTGATGGCCAAAATGTTAACATATCTCCCAACTCTATTGACTACTATACAAAAAAAAAACTGGCCTGTGTGCTCTTTCAGTGAGGAGGGGTCAGCATTTGTGCCTTTTTATTTATAAAGGTATTTTACAAAGACCAAAAAATCGTACAGAGTTTGTAACAGTTTTAATTGATATAGCCATGTATTGTTCTTTTATTGCTTTATTTGATGTTAGTTGTGTCTGCATTGTATCCAACGTATGTTCCTTTTGTTATGACATGTTTTCTGAATCTGTTAAACTGCATGTTTTGACTATAGTCGTGTGGCCATCCTGGTCGTTGTTTTTGTCGCCCAGTGTCTTGTAAGCCCACATGGGCCGGGCACCATTTGGTGCAGGACACTTACATAAAGAAATCAATCAATCAGTCAAAATATTGTATATGCCTCAGCATAATTGCAAATGAGGGTTCTTCTTCAATGGGGTTCCCGAGGATTTAAATAAATAAAATGAGGATGAGGATAAAGATGATGATGAATATGATAACAGGAGCACCCTGTCAACAAAACCGTTTTATTGCAGCCCACTTCTCTAGGAATAGAAATTCTTAATCGAAGTGCATATTTGTTCAATCAAGCGATAAGGAGGATGTAGGAATGATTATATTGGACTTGTGAAAGGCGTCAGACATCCATTCAGCACATGTTTGCCTCGTCTTGGCAATAAATCTTCAGTTTCGGACAGAAGGCGTGAGCAAAAAAAAAAAAGAAAAGGTGCAATGCCTGATATAAAAGGCTGTCAAGTGCAGTCTGACTATTACCTGCTTTGGTGACAGAAAGCCTGCAGTGGCAATGATGAGGTGGAGATGTGTGTGGTGGTGTTTCCTTGCTTTGACTTTTGGCAGTGTCACTGATGTCCAAGCCAGACTGGGTAAGACTCAGATTGTTTTGGATGCTGAGTGGAAATTAATACTGTATAGCGCACGGATAGACCGATTAATTGGTCGGCCGATTAATTGGGCCGATTAATGACATTTTGAGATAATTGGCATTGGCCGATTATCTCAAATCACAAGGCCGATTAAAGTGTAAGTGTAGAGTATTTTTTCTCGAAACATTGTGACTTTTTTCTCGAAACATTACACCTTTTTACTTAAAACATTACGACTTTTTTCTTGAAACATCACAACTTTTTTTTTCTCGAAAAATTACAATTTTTTTTCTGTAAAACTTTTTCTCTCATTTTTCTGGAAACATTATGACTGATGCAGATCTACAAAAGGACCAAAAACAAAGAGATGCTGCTTGATGGTCCTGTGCACTAATGTTGTTTTTTATTTATGTAAGTTTATGTATTTCAGAAACAAAGAGATGCTGCTATCTGCTGAATATGTGTTAAATAAATGCAATTTTAAATTGTTGTAGGGTATTTTATGAGATGCAAAAAAAACATCGGCCATTGAAAAACCCATATGGGCCGACCACTAATATTGTCTCTAATATCAGTCCTGGAGAGCATTTAGTAACTCAAACTGTTTAATCTTTCCCAGTTCGCAACCATGTCAGCAGCATCTGCAGCACGTGGGGCAGAGAGCACTTCAAGACGTTTGACGGAGATGTGTACCAGTTTCCTGGTTTGTGCGAGTACAACCTGGCCTCCGACTGCCACGAGTCCTACCAGGAGTTCTCCGTGCACATGAAGAGGAAAGACAACGCGGGAAACCCTACAGTCAGTCATGTAGTGGTCACCATCAGTGACCTTCTGGTTTACATCACCAAGGACATGATCACTGTGAATGACCTCCCGTAAGTAAAACGCTTGTCAGAGCAGCGGTACTTCTCTTTTCTATTATATTTGTGCGTTATAATTTTTTTTTTTTTTAAATCTGTTTTTTTTTTTTCAGTGTCAAACTGCCATACTACAATGCAGGGGTCCAAGTGGAAAAAAATGCGGTTTACGTCAAGCTCCAATCTAAAGTCGGCATCACTGTCATGTGGAACGGTGACGATGCAGTCATGGTAAAAACTTCAAATAAAACTTAAGATAAAGGCTTCCCTCTAATGCTCCTCTGAGACACAAAGAGTGTAGTATAATACAGAGACAATTTAGTTAAGACTTTTTTATGATTATTCTTTTTTGGAATCTGAGATTGTAACACATTTTTCTCCCAGAGGTACAGTCGTGTTTATATATTTTTTTCTTATGGATAATATTTGAATAAATTCCTATTGTTTCTGGGAAAAAATAAATTACACAGACCTGTCTTTCAGTCAGTTATTAATTAATTCAGTTATCCTTGACAAACACAAGAAATACAGTAGTGGTTATGAAAGCAGTATCAGAAATTAACAATGGCAAAGGGCAAAAATGACCCCAAGTTTAAAAAATAAAAAATAAAAAAATGTATATATATACCAGTTTAGGCCAATATCCTAATCCTACATTAAGCCATCATTTTATTTTCATTCACTTCATTTCCATTTTTGTCTC
>JAOVVB010108917.1:0-12831 GCA_028570985.1 Heterobranchus longifilis
ACACACACACACACACACACACACACACACACACACACACACACACACACACACACACACACACACACAAACACACTACAAAATGATGGTTAAAAGGATTCAGCTGCAGAGAGCCAGATGTTTAAGATAAGCTCATTAGCCCCATTAATTCGAGCAGTCAACATGTCAGGCAGATAGTAAGACGTGAAATTAGTACCTGATATTTGTACTTGAGTACAGTAGTGGAGTAAATGTAATCAGTTACATTTGACCTCTGGTTGTTTGTCTCTTTGTAGCTGAATATTCCCGACAGATGGAAGAGAGAGAGAGTCTGATCTCCCAGCTGACGAGAGGAAAACAAGGATTCACGACGCAGGTCGACGAGTTAAAACGACTCACCGAGGAGGAAACAAAGGTAGTCAGAGTTTTGCAAACACTTCTTCTTCTTCTTCTTCTTCTGCTCTACTTACACTTTCTCCCTCATGATGTTCCGTGTTGGATTTCTGCCTGGCCAGGCGAAGAACGCGCTGGCTCACAGTTTACAGGCGGCGCGTCACGACTGCGATCTCCTGCGCGAGCAGTTTGAGGAGGAGCAGGAGGCCAAAGCCGAGCTGCAGCGCAGTCTGTCCAAAGCCAACACGGAGGTGGCTCTGTGGAGGAACAAGTACGAGACTGACGCCATCCAACGCACCGAGGAGCTGGAGGACGCCAAGTAATTCTAAATCAATACATCAGACTAATATCAGACAGACTGCAGTGCACATTACATTTCTTCATTTATTCTGATTAATTAACCTCCAAAAAGAGTCTTTTTTTCTTCTCATTGTCATCCAAATTTCAATGCAACTCCACAAGGAAAGACTTTATTTTAAGGGTCCACAGTTTTTCTAATAATTTTCTAATAAATTTGAATAAAGTCAGAAGAAGTTTCTTGAAAAGGACGCTGTCATTCTTCACTAATATTTAGGAAAATTAGGACAGTGCTTATTTGGTAAACTTTACTTTTTCTACCACAGCTGAGCAAATAAAAATATAAAATGTTTCGCCAGGAAAGTTTTGAGTTCAACACATTCTGTATGAAGGACGACGTTTCCAATAATAATTAAATAATAACTATTTTTTCTGAAATTGAACAACTGCTTTTAAATTAATTCAACTCTGACTGAAACAATAACAGAACTTTTTTCTCTCTATTATTCTCTATAATATTATATTGTTATTTCCAGCAAAACTTCCAAGGAAATTATTAGGAATTTATAGATCCGTAAAAATAAAGTATTTCCTTCCAAAACCACTGTCATACTGGTTGTACATGCACACTAATATTCCACTATTATCCTGAATTTGATACGGGTCATGTAAACAGCATATTCTGTTTGGATATTTTGAAAAAGGCCTTTTTCTGAATATAGCATTTTCCGATGAAGACATGTGTGATATGCTGGTATTATTCAGGTTTTAGGAGCATTATTTGGACTTGTATACAGCAGAATATGCGTCTCAGTTGGGGTTTTTACTGCAGTTTCGACAGTCACCTCTGAGCGTTGCTATGGTTACTGTACACAAACCAACAGGTAGAGACGCATGCACAAAAGAAAAGAGCCACATTTCTGGTCGAAAGGAGAAACACACCTACTTTTAAACATTATGAAAGAGTTGGATATCAACAGGTTTTTGTGCAAAAATCGCAACACCAACATTTTTTAGAAGATGGTTGAAGGAATGAAAGAGGGAAAACTTTGAAAAAATCCTATTTTGCACGGCTGCATGTAAATGGGAATATAAGTGGAATATTCATTTTTATTAGCCATGTAAACAGCTTAGTAGGAATGTTGTCTTTTTCAAAATAAAGGCAAAAACCAGAATATATTTTGTGCATGTAAACATAGCCACTGATTTTACAAAATGTTTCCTTCTCGCAGGAAAAAACTGGCTCAGCGTCTGCAGGAGGCCGAGGAGCAAATCGAAGCGGGGAATTCAAAGTGTGCGTCGCTGGAGAAAACGAAACAGAGACTTCAGAATGAGATGGAGGATCTGATGGTGGACGTGGAGAGATCCAACAGCGTGGCAGCCACACTCGACAAGAAGCAGAGACACTTTGACAAGGTTTTTGTTTTTTCTCTTCTTTTGTTTCACACACAAAAACACAAATCACACTGAAGAAATATAATGTACCTGTGAGGGTCGAAACCTGTGATGGCTTTTATTAAAACCAAGGACACACAAAAGGTAAAATGTAAACATACAAAATCATCAGTACATTTTAAATATTAGAGTTCAAAAGTTTCATATAAAAAAATAAATGTACAGAAAATAAGAAAAATACAGAGAAACAGAAGTAATTGTCATATTTACAGTACAAACAACAGAGGGATCATTTTTTCCCAAAAAGAGAAAAGAAAAAGAAAACTGACCACTGGATGTTTTATAAGGAAGATGAAGATTTTTAGATTTTTTGGTGGGTAATTATGGAAATGTGAATTGTTAACAAAAAACTATGAAGTCAATCTTTATTCTTATATTTTGCTTTAAAAACAAATGTACAAGTCTGAAGAATGTTGACGTCAAAAAATAGTCAATAACTGCAATTTAAAAAGTTTTTGAAAAAGTTGCTAATCTAATAAACTGTTTCTGTACCAGCGATATTTTGTAATAGTACTTTCCTTAACAATATTACAGTATGTTAAATATGGATAAATTAAGCTATAATATAATGTTAAGAAACATGAATTGTGTATAAAACCTCTTATTTTTTCTCAGAATCCAAAGAGATTTCACACAAAAACAACCTGTTTTCTCCAAGAGAGTTTCTCATCAATCAATCTGATATCAGATTTTCTTGTCTCGTTGTTTTATCGTCATCACTATATTAACTTGTAACTAATAAACAAATAGCGAAAGACTGCGACATATCGCAAAAAACACTCAGGGATTTTTTGAGTTAGTTAAAAGAAAGTACTGGTAGAAAACTGCTCTTTAAATTGTAAATATCATTATTTTTTAATGGTGCTTTTTATGTTTAGTTCAATAAAAGAATGTTGGAAATACATTTCCTTTCTTTTTTTTATTCAACAAGCAGTTTGTTGTATTTTAGCAGAATACTGAATCTGTTTATTTATCGCAAGGAATATTATTGTCGCGTTATTCAACACCGTTATCAAATATTGCATATTGTCCTCATATCGTGCATATTGTCCTCATATCGTGCATATTGTTCTCATATTGTCCTCATATCGTGCATATTGTCCTCATATCGTGCATATTGTCCTCATATCGTGCATATTGTCCTCATATCGTGCATATTGTTCTCATATCGTGCATGTGGTCAGTTTCTTTACATCACGTCAGTGATAATCTAATGTTTGAATGACTTCAGATTGTGGCTGAGTGGAAGCAGAAGTACGAGGAGTCTCAGGCGGAGCTGGACAGTTCTCAGAAAGAGTCTCGATCTCTGAGCACGGAGCTTTTCAAACTCAAGAACTCCTACGAAGAAGCGCTGGATCATCTGGAGACGCTGAAAAGGGAAAATAAAAACCTGCAACGTAAGTGAAATCTTACTGTGAGAAAACAGCAGTTTGTGAGAAACTTTTTTTTTTTAAATCAGTGACTGATTTTTCAGAGGAGATCTCCGATCTGACGGAACAACTGGGAGAGGGCGGAAAGACGATTCACGAGCTGGAGAAGTTCAAGAAGCAGGTGGAGACGGAAAAATACGACATGCAGACGTCTCTGGAGGAAGCTGAGGTACCAGTCATAACATCAAATGTGTCTTCAGTAAAAACAGCACTGGTGTAAGTACGGGTGGGACAATAAGGGATTTTATCATGGATTGCAATAAAAAAATACTCACAATAAGTTGAATTTCCGTTATCGGGATAATCATGAGTTGACTGCAGTTTACTACAGTGTCCTATCTGTGATGCAATACAAATATTTGTTTCTTAAAAAAATCACAATTGTATGAGAAAGAAGTTGTAATGTTTCAAGAAAAAAGTCGGAATGTTTCGAGTAAAAAGCTGTAATATTTTGAGAAAAAAGTCGGAATGTTTTGAGAAAAAAGTCGGAATGTTTTGAGAAAAAAAGTCGGAATGTTTTGAGAAAAAAGTCGGAATGTTTTGAGAAAAACGTCGGAATGTTTTGAGAAAAAAGTCGGAATGTTTCAAGAAAAAAGTCGGAATGTTTCGAGTAAAAAGCTGTAATATTTTGAGAAAAATGTCGTAATTTTTTTAGAAAAAAGTTGGAATGTTTTGAGAAAAAAGTCGGAATGTTTTGAGAAAAAAGTTGTAATATTTTGAGAAAAAAAGTCAGAATGTTTTGAGTAAAAAGTCGTAATGTTTCAAGAAAAAAAGTCACAACAAAGCAAAGTGATTCCTGTGTGTTTTAGTGCCGTTTATGGGGATTATGGGGATAATGTGGTGAATTATTTTGGCCAGGATAGTCGTGACATGAAATGTTAATATCGCCCGACGCCTCGCTGTAAGAGACCTGTGCTGTTTTTAAAGGCCTCGCTGGAACAGGAGGAGTCGAAGATCCTGCGAGCGCAGATGGAGCTGAAGCAGGTGAAGGCCGAGGTGGACAGAAAAGTGTCGGAGAAAGACGAAGAGATGGACCAGATGAAGAGGAACCAGCAGAGGGTGATGGAGTCCATGCAGGCCACGCTGGACGCGGAGGTGCGCAGCAGGAACGACGCGCTGCGACTGAAGAAGAAGATGGAGGGAGACCTGAACGAGATGGAGATCCAGCTGAGTCACGCTAACAGGCAGGCGGCCGAGTCCCAGAAACAACTGAGGAACGTCCAGGGACAACTCAAGGTACAAGTTCAGACCGGACGCGTATAAAATAATCTACTCGCTTAACACGTTTGTTTTGACTCGCTTAATTCGCACAATTACTCTGAAGTTCAGATTTTTTAACTCAGAATGAGCGAAATCGCATCATCGCTTCATCGCGCCGTGACATTTGCGCTGTGCAATTCACGTCATTCGCGTCTTTACATTGACTGTTTATGTAATTCAACATAATGTCGTGTACACACCCGACGTGAATAAATTAATCTACTCACTTAATTTGCGCGAGTTTGGACGCTGGAATCTTCTACTTTGATCGCTTCATTCGCGCGAATACTCCCGTCACTTGTCGCGGAAGTTCAGATATTTCAACTCACGCGATGAGTGAATTCGCGTCATTTGCACGTCATCGCACCGCCCAATTTGCGTATTTCGCATCTTTACATTGACTTTATATGTAATTCATTCACGCAAATTAATTTATTCGTGCCCAGTGTGAACACGCTATAAGAGCGTACACAACAGGTTTGTCTCAAACAGGGCTAGTGTTAGCAACTGCTACAAGTTAACGTGGTGGTGATGCTTCCCGGTGTGTCAGTTTAGTGACCGTGTTAACTGGTGACTTTCAGCCGAATGCGCCTGTGGTTGCCTGCAGTAATTTACGTAAATGGTTGGCGTAGATAAAAAACACAGGTCCAACGAACACAGGACTTTGATTTTGGTTATTTACGTTGGTTGCATAACTTACGTAATCTACATACAAAAGTGAATTCAAACATCCTCATTTAAACCCAAACTACAATGCTTTTCCTAAACTTACCACATACTTTTGTTGCTTTTGAATACACAAAACTGCATCCTATTGATGTCATAAACAGATAAAATATACAACTTACTGTATGAAATAATGGGGCAGATGGCTGCTTGAAACTAGAAGTGGCAACTCTAACAACCCGTTTCTGCAGAAGGAAGAGTGACTTGAAAGACAAGATAAAAGTGTTGGCCCAAACATTATTACAGTAGGAGAGATATGGATATATTAAGCTATAACACAGCATATGGAAAATGTTAGGGTTTTAAACATAGTACCCACTTTATGTATGATTCCAATATTTCTTTTGCAATTTTGCAGTCCTCTAGTGTGGGGCGAGCATAGGGGTTAGAACAGAGACATATGGAAGTGGAAGCAAAAGCAAAGAAATGGCAACTGACATGAAAAATATGGAAAGTGAACAGTGGATAAACAAGTAGAACATTCCACAAGATGTTCCACACAATTCATCAAGATGACTGATTGTAGCTGACATTTACGACACATGAGTGAGCAGTTGTTTGCCCACTTGTTGCTACTTTACAGGTCCGGTCCTTGCAGAGAGGACAATTAAAATGTCCATATTTATAATGTCATCCTTGTTAGTGAGTTAGATAGTTGCCACATACAAGTTTGGAATTACAGATGTGACATTTAGTGGCCCTGTGGGGAAGCTGAAATAAAGGAAGGAAGGAAGGAAGGGTGGAGGGATTGTTACTGGAGCTTGTCGGCTCAGGTCTTTTAAGTTCAGCTCCGTTTCATCCAAAATAATTACGGTATTCCTTCCACATGATTGATAATCTTGGTAGTGGCACATGGAGCCTTGGTTTCTCCACATACTAAGAGTGATTGAAGATTGTGTGTGTGTGTGCACGCGTCCATGATTTGGCAATGATGAAGCAATTAGGACTGGAGGCTTCCCCTTCCATTCTTTCACAGGGATCAATAACCAGAGCCAGAGTGTGCAGCACATCAATGCCTTTTCTCATCTACTTCAAATTCAGCAGTCCTGTTTGCAGTGGCAGGTCTAGAAATGCTTGATGGCCCATCATGACCTTGACATACAAGATTTGAGGGCCTTTCCTTTGGTTTCACATTGCAGTTGTGCAAGTGCACTGAAGAACTTTAAGTGACATACCTATGTCCTGTCATCAGCTCCTATGTGAGCTGCGTCCGCCCAAATACTTGATTGATTGGTTGATAATTGATTGGTTTGTAGACAGACTCTCCCATCCTCTCGTACCCTCTTTTTAGTGTCTAAATTATTGTGTGTTTTTTCCGTTTTGTTGCATTGTTGAGAAGCAAGACACGGGAGCTTTACTTGGGTCTTGAGGAGCTGCAGTGTTTATTCTGAGACACATTGAAACCTACACTGTACATTTCCTACCCCTTAACAAGTTTACAGCTAATCATTTCTCTGCTCCGATCGCCAACAGCTGTCTGCTCTGAGCGCAGCCACTGACTCTCTTTGCTCAACCGCACACACAATAAAGCACTGAGCCAATGCTTGTAGGAGCTTCCCAACTCTTATAACATGATGATAACCTGCCAGAACTTCGTTTAATTGGTCAGAAAGTCTGAACCATCCAAAGAAATGCTTTCACACTAGAAACGAACCGGACCATGGTTCAGTTTGATTGGATCGAGACCACCTCTTTAGGTCGGACCAAGGTTGGCTGTGTGTTGGCCGGACCGTGTTCCAGGGGAGGTTTCACACCTGTGATTTTGGTTCAGATCAAACTGAAAAGTCTGAAAGTCCGGACCAAACAAGGTAGATGTGAAAACACCCTGAATGTGACTTAATCTGTGACTAAAAATAGTCCCCAGCAAATGCACTATTACTCCCGTTTGAGTGCCGTTTTATAAGAACTACAGTCCCTAGCTGTTTTAGAAAACTGTTGAGCCTTGTTTTGAAAATGAATGTATTTCTGTTGACTTCTCATCTATATCTTCAGTAGAATTAGAATCACTTTATAAATATTTTATTATGAAAGACATACTACTAACACATTTGGTTTTGTTGTTTTTCATGGGATTTGTTGACAATAAGAAAAATAAACTACATCTTCCAGTGGTTCCCCTCTCGAAGAACTGGGTCACGCTGGTGATGCTGTTGCATGGCAACGTGGTGTTTTGTCCAGGTGTCAAGAGTACCTGGGCATCAGAGCTTCTGAGTGCCACGTCGGGGGGTTGAGGGGGTGGGGGAGTGATGTTGGAGTAGAGACAGGAAGCTGTATTTATGATTTATGTAATTGACATGTGTAGCGACAGCAGCAGTGTAGCCTTGCAGCTGGTCTGATCTCTCTAATCCCGGCCCCGGAGACTCGGCTTGTTTGTTTGTTTTGGGTCGCATTTATATATCAGTGACTCCAGTCAGTCATGTCCCATCAGGCCTAATGAATAAACTCATTGCTGTGTTTCATATGAAGAAACAACATTTAACATGTAAAGTTTTTATGTGTCATCATCACCAGTGGTGTGCTGCTCCTGATGGAGATCCATTACAGCTGTGATGACTGTAATATGAAAAAAAAGTCCTGTTGTCTGATTTGAAAAGTTATATGTCTGAGCAAGTGATTTCCCTTGTAGTTACTCCCCGACACACCCATGGTGCACCCCCACAGGTAGATTAGACTTCCTCTCAGGGCGGTTTGGACGTGTATCTCTGATGTCAGCTTTGATACCATCGTTAAAGCAGGAGAGAGCAGAATAACTGAAAACACCTCAACTCAATTCATTGTTGCATTTGTACAGTAAAACAAAATGCAATTTCTCTCTTTTTTTGATAGAGTGCCACATTTGCGCTCAGTGTTGTTCAGTGTTTTCCATCAAAGGCAATTTTCTAGTAACCAGTAGTCTCACCACCGCGCTGCGTCAGCGCTGGAGGAAGGTCTGGATCCAGTGTGTTTTCACACTTGCCGTTCGGCAGTGTAACAGTTACGTAATAGGGGTCCCCCTCAGTACACTTACGCACTACTAATAAATATGTCCCATAGATCTCAAGAGCTCACACTGAAATAAAACTACAATAAATGGATCATAAAATAAAATTTACAAAAAGTGCATCATTAAAGTGTCAAGATTAATCTCTCTCAGGTTTAGTAAAATAATCAAATATATTGTGTTTCAGGTGTGTGTGTGGCTTACAGTAATGAATGCCTAACGGCTGTTATAAATAGACATCACATAATGCTGAATGTTCACATCGCGTGCAGTACAGTCATTGAAGGGCAGTTGAGTGGAAAAAGCCAAACAACAAACGTTGGGCTAAGGGATGTGAACATGAATGTCTTGCCCTCTTCCTTTTCTCTCCCTCTCCCTCTCTGACTGTATCCTCATACTCTCTCTCTCTTCCTCTCCTCCCTCTGGCCGTCTCCTCCTTTCCCTCCTTCTGACTGACATTTCTGTAATGACACTGTCTGAGCTCCTGCCTCCATCCCATCCTTAGCCTTACTGTGCGCCACACGCAGGGCCAGCTTGTCATACCGAGGGCCCGCCTGGCACGCCTCACATCTATATCAGACCACTAAATGCCAATAATGACAACTCAGCTTGATTAAGAAAATAAGCATCCTCCATCTTCCGGGCCCCTCTGTTCTTTTGGCTCTCCCGGAGGTAGAGTTGTCGTTTGCCAAAAGGGTTTAATGGACACACTCGCAGACGCTCTGCTGGTCAGCCTGTTTGAGGATTGGGATTCTGTCAAGAAGTGGGTTAAGCCGACGCCCATCTTTATATTTGGGCAGGGGTATTACAGTTGTGACTGCAGGGGGTTAGATTAACTCCGCATTGTTGAACCCTAAGTGTGCCTGTGCTTTGCTGCTGTATTATGCAGGCTTTACTTCCTAGAGTAATGGTGGATGAATTTTGGAGAGTGTTCTGTGTCTGCTGGTTATTATGGGTTGAGTCCACAGTCTTATTATGAAAATGATGCATTTATATTAAATGTGGCAAAACACCATAAAATACCTTCACAGGAGACCTGTTTTACATGAGAAAGTTTGATCAAAATGCAGTTAACGTGGATGGTTATTATAACTACAGTGTTTTGGTGTGCGTGTGTGTGCACGCTTTGGTTTGTGTGCATGTATGCATGTACTGTATTCACACAACTGCACATGGCTTTAAATGTACTTCTCTCTTGTGATGCGTCTGCTAGCCGAGCTTCTATAATTACCACAGCCTGCAGCGCCTCATGGGGAGCATATTAACACACACGAGTGGAGGAGCAAGAACCAGAGCACATGCACAAGTCATACAGGCTGCGCGTGCGTGCGTGTGTGCGTGGTTTGCAGTATCTCCGACCTCTGATGTGTGCATCTGTAGAATATATATTATGTAAATAAAAGAGTTGCACTGTTACTCATAGATCATAGTATAGTGCATTCTTATTTGTCCATGAGTAATGTGTGTCTAATGCGATAGGAATTATTTCCCTGAATCAATCACAATGTGTGAATGTGCAGCATGCACCACCTGACCAAAACAAATGTTTAACTGGAGCAGCAACAAACCTATATAAGAAGCAAACTATGTATATGTAGCCTGACTAATACAAATGTTCTTGAAATCAAATTAAAAAAGTTAAGAAGAAAAAAAAAGATGAACACAACTGGAGCTGCTACACATAGTTGGTTGTCAGAAAAATTATATTTGATAATCAGTAAATCATTTAAGTCATTTATCAAGCAAAATTATCAACCTTCTATATTTGGGTTTTGACTGCTGGTCGAACAAAACGAGTCATTTCTCGGTGTCATATGGGCTCTGGGATCTTAAGATGGGTATTTTCTGCAGTTTTTAACATCTTATAGACTAAATGATTGATCAATTAATTAAAAACAAAACTGCTAAGTTGATCAATCATAATAATTGTTGCAACTCTAAACACATAAACAAAGATTTTCTATTTATTTTTTTCTACTTTTCTTCTTTCCTGAAATTGAGACAAATTATGACATTATTACATTACGACGATTATTATGACACTTCTGGAAAATAATTCCGATTTTCTATTTGATGATAGTCATGCAGCTGTATGCAGTGTAGGGCTGCACGAGTTGAGGAAAATATGCAATATGTGATAACAGTGTTGAACATTGTGATAGTTTATGATAGATAGTTTATGATAGATAGATAGATAGATAGTTTATGATTGATAGATTGATAGATAGTTTATGATTGATAGATAGTTTATGATGGATAGTTTGAGTAGCCTCTATCAGTTCTGCCTTTCTGCTGCTTTCAGTACACTGCTAAATACAACAAATTGCTTGTTGAATTAAAAAAAACTGAAAGGAAAGTATTTCTGACATTATTTTATTGAACAAATTGAACATTGAAGACACCATTAAAAAAAAAAAAGAATTATTTTTAAACATGACATTTTAAAGAGCAGTTTTCTACTGATACTCTCTTTCAACTAACTCAAAAAATACCTGTGTCTTTCACAATGTGTCTATTGCGCAAGTTGATATTGCGATGACGATAAAATAACGATTTATTGTGCAGTCCTAATACAGTGCATACTTTATGTACAGTGTATGCTCTGCCCTGCAGTCTCCTCCTATGTAACCTCACATGTTCGTCTAACCTCTCACCTCAGCAGGCAGCAGCAGCACCGTACACCCCCAGCTAGTTGTAATCTCCGGCAGACCACCACTGCAGCCACACACTCTTTCTTACATCCTCCGTCCAGGGATGTGGACGGACGGAGGAGGAGAAGTGTATGTGAACATGACATCCTAGCGTGTGTTCATTTCCTCCCACTTCTGTAATTCTCTTTAGTGAAATAATTAGAAGCAAGACGGCTGGAGAGCCTTCATAACATTTTATGTTATCTAAGACTGGCTTCTGTGTTCGGCATTATAGCTCTGCACGCAATCCCATAAATCACGCTCGGGATTACCAGGTGCAGGAGGGAGGACAGCACAGCCAGGCTTTCTGTCTGCTGCTCCTCATCTGTTTGCTCCTGCAGTCGACTCTCCGGACTCATGATAAACAGGGAACCAGGATGGATTGTTGTGGTGCGGGCAGGATCCTGCGGGAGTGTTGAACAGTCATTGTTATGTAATTTCCTCTCAGCGTGGATTGGTCAGGCTGTGTGGTTGTTGGTGGGCTCAGCACGGTAATCTCACAAGCATTATCTGTCAGAATCAGTGGTTGTTGTGTGCAGAACTCACTCATCCATGCCTGCCTTTTGTAAAAAACCAACCAATGAGCCAGGCCGGGCTGTTTCTATCATCCATCTTAGCCAAGCAGGTTTATCCTTGTGCATGAAGTCAGCATACTCAGTCAGGACCAATCTATTCTCATTAGTTTAGGTATTTCCCCGATCATCTGACTTTCTCCCTCCAATTACTGCATCCATCACCGGTCGACCAGCTGGCTCTGGGCGGTGTGATTTATAGGATCAGTATACCAAATAAGCATTTGGTGAAAGTGTTGAAACAGTGCTAACAACACACACACCTTGCAAGGATTTCAACTTTTGCAAATAAAGGAGTCATCTTGTAGGAGTCCCCAGCCCCCTAGAATAGATAAATAGGCTAATGCTCAGAATGGGCCTTTGGGGGGTGATTACGCGCGACAGTGTAAAATATAGCAGCTGTGGATGAGAGGGGAGTTGACTGCTGAAAGTCGTATTTAAGTTTATGTTCTGCTTGTTGAACAGTTGTTTGATAAACTGCTATTAAACACACCCAGAGAGTATTTGAATTGCTGTTTTTATTCTCAATTTTTATCATTTTGGTGCTGGTGATTTTCCTTTGGCCCTGGCTTAAACCTCTTTGGGGGGGCCCAAAAAATCCTGCATGCAGGAAAAACCCTGCTATAGAGCCAGGGGTTAGTAGGCCTAACTACAGAAAAAAAGGTTTTAAAGTTCTCCTTCAGTTAAGTCTACGGATGCTATTTTTCATCCTTGTTAACCGATCAGTAACCGTTTTAAGTAGGAAACTTTCCCAGTTCACCTGTCCGGGAGGCTCGGACATATATGGTCAGCGTCCGCCGAGAGCTGCTGTCTTTTAGCAGTCATGCAGCCATGATGTTGTGATGTAGGTGGCTAAGTAGGTAGAGCGGGCGTCCACTAACCGAAATGTTGGTGGTTCGATGCCCAGCCCCTGCAGTCTACATGTCGAAGTATCCTTGGGCAAGATACTGAACCCCAAATTGCTCCCGAATCGGAGTGTGAATGTTTATATATTGCTCCCGAATCGGAGTGTGAATGTTTATATATTGCTCCCGAATCGGAGTGTGAAT
>JAOVVB010108934.1:0-12831 GCA_028570985.1 Heterobranchus longifilis
CATCACTGTATATAATGTTGTTGTTGTTGTTGTTGTTGTTGTTAAATGACTTGTTACCTCTAGTATAATCACAGCCTCATGAAACTTTCAACTTCCAGAACAGAAGCGTTCGCCATCCAATCGAAAAATGCAATTCTTAGAGAAATATCCAAATATCAAAGGTTTTTGAAACCAAATCACAGCATTAATTTTTCTATGGTGTTCCTCAAGCTCTTAATGTGGTATTTTGGAGGTATTTATGACAATTTTTATCATTTCTCGAGTGGTCAAAAATGGTTAAATTGTGCACCAAATCTGTGTAACAAATGGTATCAACTTTAAGATTGCTGCAACAACTTATGAGACATAATAGAGCACGGTCATGGTCATCATATACATGTTTCATAATGTTCCAAGCACTTATACACTCTAAACCTTCAAAACCAAAAGACAATATCTATTACAGATTTATGACTAGAAAAAACTTGACACAGTGCTGAGTTGCATCTCAAATTAACCTTCAGGCTCTCAGCTTTCAGATGATGTACACCACGTCTACGTGACATCTACTGTTGACCTGCTATCTTCCCATAAACATCCTAAATGTCCCCCACTCCCACCCCCCTTAAAAAGGGGGGTTAGACCCCATAGGGTTAAAGTGAGCTAAACGGCGTTCAGTCTCAGTTTCTCTAAGTGCATATTGATTTGAAGCCTCATAACATCCAATTTTTGCCTCTAATGTCTTCAGAGCTTTAAAGCAAGTGCATATTTAGTATTCATGGGTCAGCCTGTCACCAAGGGGTCAGGTATTGATTTATTCAACAGATCTGCTCTGAAGTGTGGACAGGAAGGACCGGGGGCCCATCCCGTTACAGATTTAGTGGACGTACGAGCCAGACTTAAAAGAAAATATTCTTATGTTCTTTCCCATGTTTTATTCAACTTCCCCTTTCTTTGTTACTTAACCGTCTCTACATTCACAGTGGCAGCATAAGAAACAGTCAAATAATTGTCTCATTAAAGTGTGTGGCATTCATTTTTCACACACCAGAGCCGAAGCACTATTAATTTTTCAGTAAATTGTCTGCATGCCTGAAGGTTCAATACAAATTGCTACCACAATTATCACAGTAATTGCACAAAGGCAGCCTATAAAGATAAAAAAGCATGTTTGAAAGAGGACTATGTGGACATTTGTCACATAATGTGGACACAATAACACCTTCAGTATGCAGTTAAGTGCAATGCAGGACTATTGCCCTTAAAGGATAACTGTCTTTGTGAAACTTTGAATGTTCGTTATATAATATTATATTGTGCTGGTGTTTGGGATATTATGCCTACACTCCACTGTAACTCTCATTAGGCCAGGCTATTACTGAGCACTTACTATCAGCTAGGAAGAGAGAAATAGTCTAAATGGGAAAGAAAAACTAAATGAGAAATGTGTCTTTGTACTTTCTTAGTGTCTACATCTTCTTCAGCTGAATTGTATTTATGTGTAACATTAAAATATGTCTTTTGTAATACACATTAGGATTTAATTTATTTTTCCCTCATGAAAACACTGATTGTCATTTCTCACTTTCATCCGCATTAATGAAAATCCCAATCAGGAATAGGGCTTTAAAGATACATGCCCTGAAACATTCCTCAAAGAGCCTAACGTGGGAACCAGACAAATCTGCGAGCTCGTGTTTTATTAGCTCTGGCAGATGCATCCGGTCCCCCTCCTGTACAAACTGATTTCCAGTCGACCTGGCCCTGGTCGGGCCAATCACAACCGTTTATCTCATCTCTGATAAGATGACTGACAACTTGCGGAACCTCGCGCTTCACGCAAAATACGTGATGATGTCATTTTTGAGCGAGCATAAACCTAGCTTAGTAAAGAGGAGCGCTGTTGAGGCTTTTTCAAAAACAACCGAGACGGCTGCAGCTGATGTTGAACTTTCTGTTTTCAAATTCTGAAACGGCAACACTCGTCCACAGGCATTGATGCTGCACCATCACAGCTCATCTCTGCACGCTGTCGTCTGTTTACACTTGTCCGTCGCTCAGCGCTACGTCACACGTTTTGTTGCTCTGATTGGTTGAAGGTCTATCCAATCGCGTCCAGAAGCATTTTGGTCTTCGGCCGTTGGTAATGCCCCTTGCAAATTGAAAATGAACTGAGAGGTTCATGCCGATGTCAGGCTACAAAGCACCCCCAGCTGTGAGGAAATGCACTTTTGGGCACTATAACAAAACCATGGAGTGTTTGTTGTAATCAAGTTAATGCTCCAAAACTGAGCTCGTCTTAAGTCTTAAATACTGTTTATCTGAACTCCTTTCACAGTCGAACATATGTTCCTCTCATCAGCAGTGAGATTTAACATCTTCACGTCCCCTCAAGCCTTTTTCTCTTGTTAGCGGTCATAAAATGATTTGCTGTGGCTGGCGAAGGCAGTTGTGATGCTGACTGAAAGGAGGCGGAGCTGTGTGAGTAACTTGTGTGAGCTATAGTGCTGATCGGAATGGTCCAGTCCTAAACATCAACAGCGTGCCTGTGTTCTCAGCTAGCAGGGGTTCACACTGCTGCCTTTGTGTCCTGCTCGCAGGCCCACCAGGATGGGCCACACTTGCTTTAAACACATGCACATTTATTCACACACACACACACACAGAGTGAAAGCCTTAATACCAGGGGAGGCAGTGCTTTGAAACAGTTAACAACTTGATGAGGCTGCGGCTGCAGGATGCTGATGCAACACACAGGCACTGCAGGAAGATAAAGAAATAAATTGATTGTTTTAAGCTGTTGATCATCAGTCTTGACACACAGCAGCGGGAAGTACCTTTCATTCTTTCCTCCTTTTATATCCGGACTTGTCAGTTTCATCATGCTTCACTGAATAACGAAACTCTAGAGACTGTGCGAGCACGCCAGGATTTCTCATAGGTTTTTGACCTGACAAAGATCCACAGGATCAAAACGTTGTCAAATAAACTTTTTGTGGCTTAATGGAGTAAGTGTGCAGGTGTTACCTCTTTTTCATTGATACTCTTCTAATAGCCTTGTACCTACGTGATGTGCTCATATTATCACTTTTCCCTTACCAAGATAAATGTGGCTTTAATTACCCCAAAGGCTGCTGATACCGTTTATATGACAGAGTAGGGACAGGTCTGATAGGTCGGTATCGGTTTCCGATGCTGACGTAATTCACTTATCGGATTTACATCACCAATCCACGTTACCGAGCCATATAAATATGTAATAATGGTGGAGAATGTCCCTCCAGCCATGTTGGGCATCTTTACATTAAAGTACTTGCCATAGCAATTTGCACTCCTACACCTATTTGTATGTAAAGCCTGCTTAATCTACAGTTCAAATAAATAAAATAATAAAACATTATTTAATTATTTTTTTTTAAGATTATTTTTTTGCCTTTTTTGAGGCAAAAAGAGAGAGAGAGAAACATGCAGCGGGCGGGAGTCTAACCTGTGGCCACCGTGGAAAGGACTGTAGTCTTTGTATATGGAGCGCACACTCTACCACTGAGCCACCAGTGCACCCCAAAACAATAATTAAAATTTAATTGCAAAATTGCAATGCAAATTTGATGCAAAAGAGCTCTGGTATCGGTATCAGCAGGTATCCAAATTCAGGTATCGGACCTGCTGGTCTTTTAGATTTCTAAACTTGTAGCTTATCACCTACATGTATGCAGGATAATTATAGCTAAGCCCCAAAACCACCTGTTTACACAGTGGGAGCAGGCAGATTTCCCCTGCTATAATAATGATAAATGTATTCATACCTTTGGGTCTATAAATAGAAACAGGAGTAATTTCCTTTATCAGCTCTCTAAATTAATGAAACCACAGGTACCCATCCCCTGGGCAACAACACACCTTGTTTTTGATATCTTACCTGACCCAAAAGGATCAATGCATTTCTTCCCTCTTTTTTTTTTTTTTGCAATTAGCGGAGGTTTGCTTTAGTCTGTGGCCACATGGGACTTGATTAAAACAGGTTTCTTTTTGTGTGTCGCCGATGTAATGTGCATAGGGAACGCATCTGAGGCTTACCGTCAGTGTCATCTGACCTGATTGTGTCTCTGTTAATGACACTCCCCACCTGTGAACACAGTCCCTCCAACGTGGGTTCAGGCCCAGACTCTGTCCCGTGGCAGCTGGACCGCGGTTAATCCCGTGTGCTCCCTTGCTTCCCCTGGCACCCATCTCCATGTTGGTTCTGCCTGTCTGCCAGTCACATTGTAACCCATCTGTAATCAGGCAATTTCCTGAGTCCTGCTGGGAGATTTACAAATTCCCTGCTGCTTTCTCCTAGTACTACATATTTTCATGCTAATACCCCCTTCTTCCCAAACACACACATGCAGACAGATGCTATGTAAGCATACACACACTCACATTTGTCCTCTTTTTTTATCCATTTTCTACATCTTTTGTATTTTATTAGTGAGGGTGAAGGAATTGTGACAGACAGAAGCTAACTAATCTCATTCAAATGAAATTGGAGACTGAACTGGCAGTCCTCTTTTTTTTCCGCTCTGCCTTTTTCTCCTCCGTGAGTCAAAGACAACCACAACTGTCGTGCATGTTGCCCAGTTGCTAGGCAGTGGACAGTATTTATTTTCCTGCAAACTCAACTTTTCTTCATCCCCTGCTCTACACAAGCAGCCCGATTTCCTCTGTGTCTCGGTCATACTGTTGAGTTTAATGCATTAGTGCGTCTTTCATTTCATCTTCATTATCAGTTTGTTATTAGAAGGGATGGTCAGTTTAGTTATATCATCAAATCTAAGCTTAAGTTTATCTTATTGTGCTCTTGTTCGTGCTGAAAAAACATAAAAAACAAAGCAAAGTCTACCACTTGGTTTGTTCTGCTTTGGAGCCGTGTGAGATCTGATGATGATCTGTTTAGTCACCAAGGCCACCAGATATAGCTTACTGTAGAGAGAAGGGCTGAGTCATACATTTGTTTCCAAACAGTCTTTGGAAAGTACTAGGGTGAACAATAGGGCATGTGGAAATGGTCAGTGTATGTGCGTGCGTGCAGCTGCAGTCCTGAGCCTCCATGGTCCAAAGGGAGCTATGATGATAATGCAGCATTAGCCACAGATCAGGCATCAATGTGTTGTGTAATAGCAACACAATCGGTGTTATCAGTCCGACTGTCATCAGGCCCTGAATGTTTTATTCCTCACAGAAACACCAGCAACATACGCTTATTGCCCCGATGTTGAGAGTGATCACCGCAGCAGCAGGGCTGAGCGATATGGAGAAATATATCACAATATTGTTTGATATCGATATTGCGATGATATTGTGTGGTTGATTATTGGTGCTTTCACAACATTTTTACACAATGAGATTTTTTGATAAATAATCATCAGTAATGTGGATATAATGACTAGTTCTAAGTGGGTAAAGGCAAATAATAGAGCAGCTAGATCAGTTACTTTTCTGTAATGCAGCCTTTAAAACCAGGAAAAGACAGCACTTATGTAATATTACTATATCCAAAATCTAACATGATATCTAGTCTCATATCAAGATATCGATATAATCTCAATATATTGCCCAGCTGTCGTGCATGCGTGCGTGCGTGCGTGCGTGCGTGCGTGCGGTTTCATTAGCAGAAGCAAAGTGTGTCTGTAGGAATTCTGCAAACGGGCTTATTAAAGTACAAGTGCTTTTACAGTTGTTGGCAGCCTTTTACTGCCAGCTGGCAAGTATGCAATATTAAAGCAAAGCAGTGCAGTGCACGTCACTTGCCTCTGCAAATGCATTGTGGTCGCTGAAGTACACAATACGGATTATAGCAACAGCAGTGCATTGTTAATCTATTTCGGGGTGTACATAAAACCCCAACAATCCCCCATCCAGTCCATTGTTCTTTCAGTTGCATTTTTGTTGTGTGGTCCACATTAAAGTTACGGTCGTGTGATGAGGAACAGACTTCGTTTTGCAGTCAATTAATTTGAACTACAGTTTCCCCGTGCACATGCTTGAAAACTGATAATATACAACATCTGCCATGTTAAGTGTGTTTGTATTATACAGTAAAGAGAGCTGCTACCTATTTGTTAACCAAAGCAGCTGTGGCACCAAGGTATGTGCCAAACTTCACCGCTCATTTCTAACTGTTAGCAGCTTCAGGTTCACTGGACAAACTCCAAAGGGCATGTTTACTACTTTCAGGGGAGCATGTGCTTGTTGTGTGTGAGTGTGGTGTGAGAGAAATGCCCGCTAGCTCGGCCCTGGTCAGTCAGATTCATGAACTCAGGTCTACAAGTATGTTCTGGCAGTTTGGCTCCAGACTTGCATATCTGCAGCTGAGCCACAGAAGCTCCAGGGACAAACTCTGTCACGTCTGTACTGTGTTACTCTCCTCCACATTACAACAAAATGATACATTATTACTTTCCTTTTATGCTAGTGCTTAAAGAGATATTTTGGGCGCCCGGGTAGCGCAGTGGTAGATTCCCTGCCAATCACAGGTTGGAGCCCCCGTGTTGCCTCCGGCTTGGTCGGGCGTCCATACAGGAAGCCGGATAGGGGCATATGTCCTGGTCTCTGCAGTAGTAGCGGTCAGGGCGCCTGTTTGGGGGGGAGGGGAACTGGGGGGAAATAGTGTGATCCTCCCACGTGCTACGTCCTGCTGGTGAAACTCCTCAAAGCGACTGGTGACTTCATGTGTCGGAGGAAGCATGTGCTCGTCTACAACTCTCCCCAGATTTACAGAGAGGGTGGAGCAACGACCGGGACAGCTTAGCAGGGGGAATTGGCCAAGTACAATTGTGGAGGAAAAAAAAGAGCTATTTTGCTGATTTAAATCCATCTCTTTGTCATCCTAGCGTGAGGGTGCCCGGCCTACCTCCGTGGACGCGGTGCACAGAATTCCCCATGGAGCCGAGCACCGGAGGTCCGCAGAGATCCCTAGTGCGTGCCCATTGTATGCGGCCGCCATCTGAAATCTGCCACGTGACATGAAACGTGTCATCTGGCAGATCTCGGTAGATTTTCATTCCGTGCGCCACGACCTCAGAGGGAGGCCAAACACCGCCCATTCACACACAGTGCCCACACCAAGATGACACAGAGCTGGTCCAAAATCTGCAAAGTATCTCTTTAAACCTAAGAGCATGTTCTAAATACTGTATTTCCTCAAATAGTGACTTGGGCTATTTACCTCAACTGCAGAGGGTACCAGGCCATTATTCGAGACCTGACTTCTATTTGACTGCCGGCTGCTATTTGAAGAAATACGGTAGATACAGTTTAGTTAGTGTGTGGAGGATTAAGAGAAGACCGCTTTGATGGCCTTATGGCTTTAAACCAATATTGTGGTTTTATCCAGTTTAATCAAACAAAGCTCGTTTGTAATGGCACATATGATTTATTCACAGCGTCTGCATTCTGACAAAAATCACTGGATTTATATGGAGTGCACACTGCCCATTCCCATTGAATTAGTCTGCTTCTTAGTTATTTCCCATTTTCTTCAGCAGGGAACCTGTTTACAGTTTTCAATTCAAGGTATGCAGTGAGCCAGAGAGAGCATTTCTTTCTTGCTTTTCCTCCTGCTTTACAATATGGCCCACAGACTGTACAGAGTGCTTCATCACAGTGTGATTTGCAAAGTGCTTGGTGGGGAGAGTGGGGACTTCAGAACCACGATGTGGAAGTAAAACGGAGAATGTCACGATGTGTTTGTCGGTTTCAACTCGGGCTGAACAATTAATCGGAATTTTATGGAAATTGCAATATGGACTAGTGCAATATCCAAATTGCAGGAGGCGCAATATTTGTATGTGTCAAAATTAAGTTTGTCACAATAGCAGATACTAGTAGAATTCTAGTGTTAGAAAACGATACTCGATACCTCTTTCGATACCACGACAAAAATAAAAACAAAAAATATATTTTTCTATTTGAGAGTAGTTGAATGAATCATATCACAATTGCAATATCAGTCAAAATAATCACAATTAGATTATTTTTCCAAATTGTTAACCCTAGTTTTAAACAGAAAACCACTTTCACTCAGACCCTGGACGCTCTCACTCTTTCGGTTTGGTTAAAGCCTTAGTACACACACCAAGGTACGTGATGACACACCTTTAGACGGGCAAAGTCTGTTGGATATTTGTTAAAAGTCTCTTTATTTCGAGGCGCGTTCTGCTCTATTAGCCAGTCTGAGCTCATACAACACAGAGGAGCAGGAGCTGACAGCTGTCTGTGGAAACTATCTTGGCCCATTCCTACCCAGAGGCCTCGCTGTGCATGTGCGTGCCGCATGCTGTGTAGTAGTGTATTTTGAGGGTCATCCCAGAAAGACTTCACCCCGGGCGAGTACGAATGTAGAGTGCACTGACAGGCACCCCTGGGTGTGTGTGTGTGTGTGTGTGTGTGTCTGTGTGTATGTGTGTGTGTGTGTAGTGTGTAGTGTTAGATTCCTTGTGGCAGATGAGCTCTCTCTGGTCGCCTCAGGCTATTAGAATAAACATAGCTGTGGATAAGAAAAGCCCATATCCTGTCAGTGTGAGACGTTTCCATTAAAACGTTAACCATGATAAAGTGACCTGTCTCAAAATTAAAAAAAAGGGGACTATGATGGCAGGTGGTTTTTATTCCTTTAGAGGTTGAGAGAGGTTGGGATGTTTCCATTGTGAAATTAAGACGCCTCAGTATTACCATTTGAATTCAGACTGCACGTGGAACTGACAGTTCTGACTACAGCAGCAGAGTCCCTGCAGGTATACAGTAAGAGAGAACGCCAGGCTGTGTCCAGGATGAAAATGAGAACTGAGATTTGTTGCAGAGCTGAAGGAAAGACTGGGAGGTAAAGGGAGGGGAGCAAGACAGCGGTCCAGATGTGAGACGGGCCTCGCTGGCTGCCTGTTTACATTTCTCAGCTAACGGGAGTGTATTTTTAACCTCTGCCTGTTTTTGTTCTCTCTGCAGGTGCTGGAGAGTCGGGGAAGAGCACCATTGTGAAGCAGATGAAGTGAGTGACTGTTCATTGTTTTGCTTTTCCTCCCATCATCTCTGACAATATATGGTTTAACAACACAATTACGTGTATTTGGAATATTTACATAGAAATGGTTTTCCAACATTTATTTTAAGTGTTAGTATGTACTGCATACACTTAAATTGAAGAATTATCGCAGCATATTAATTTGTGGACACTGAAGCAAGTGTGCAGCACAGATGTTGCACAGACTTTGAATCTCAGCCCTAATCCTTTCTGTGTAGTGTTTGTACAACAGAATATCATGTTGTCATTGGCTCCCGTGTTCCCATTAATCATCATGTTTTCAATTTACGCATTAATAAAAAACCTGAATGGAAACGCCGGAAATTAAAAAAAAAAAAAAAGAAGTTGAACACAAAAATTATAATATGTTTTCCAGGCTGTTTTTGTTTGTTTGAGCGCTATTTTACTTGACCTGTTAATTCCACAGGCCATGTTGCGTCACAGAGAACAACAAACAAACAAAAGTTTCGCCTGTCCGACATTGACTTGCTCTTGATTTGGTTGTTTTCCCTTGATTTTTGTGCTTCTACCATCGGCAAGTAGGCTACGTAGTTAAATGGTTTATTTTTTTGGTCTGGAGTCTGCACATGGTGTTTTATTTTGAAAATCGACTGGATGCTCTATGCTTTTCCTTGACGTGGCTTCAGCGCAGCTTCTGTCAAAAATAGACTCGTATTTTTAGCGGAGCAGAGCGGAGAGCCGCTTCTGGGACACGCTGCGTCTAGAGTGGCCGCGGCCAGTTATCTTGATGCCTTACTTCTTCTGCAATGATTTAATGGCACCCCGATGCACCCAACCCTAATAATAATGGATGGAAACGCTTATTAATTAGCATTTTCTTTTGACAATTTTTTTGGTTAAATGGGGTTAAATCGGGTCCTAGATCTTACTAGATGCCCAATACACACATGTTTTTGCTGTGATTGCACAAGAGAAAGGTCTAATAGAACCCCATGTCCGAGATAATTTAATGAGTTGTTAAAAACAAATCAGAATTGTCAAGGACGGGGCACAAGCTTTTAATTATTGGCATGTTTGTTGTTGTTTCACTGAAAATCCAAACAGGAAATCTGAAGGAAGCAGAATGCATTAGTCGTCCATAAGTGGGACGGTTCATCTCAGCGGTCCACATCCGTTAGATCAGCCGGAATCCACCACTTCATCTATAAAAGATACAACTGATTTCATTTTCAAAATAAGATTCATTTTTTAAAATTTGAATTCAAGTAAAGCAGCTACCAAGTGAGTTCTTCCAGCGTAGTTTCTATGAGGAAACACACACACACACACGCACGCACAAACACACACAGAGGCGAGCTATATCTTCCTCTGCATTGCAGCTGATATTGTATACAGCGATATCCGCTCTCTGATAAATGCAGTTGTCTAGCTAGCTGATATGATGAGTAATGCACAGAGGTTGGCCCAGTTAGCTTAGCACTCCTTGGCTCAGAGCCAACTGGCTTGAAATAGGCCATTAACACACGTTGCACCATGAACATTAATCACCAGCCTCGTGGGGGAGAGAAACTGTTGTTAATTAATTGATCAAATCGATTGGGGAGTCCAGTCACCGCACAGAATATAGACATCTTTTGACATAGTGTACTGTATTCTCCTGTGCTACACAACAGGTACCAGGGTCCATCTTGGTACTTGTTGGGTACAATCTTATTCAGTGAAAATGCTTCCAGTCCTGTTTTTTGTTTTTTTCTCTCATTTGTGCAATCCAGAATTAGCCAAACAAAGAGAGCCCACTATTATTGCTGCACTGATTAAGATAAGAAAATAAACTGTATTGTCATTATACTGCTGTGCAAGACAACAACACAACGGAATTACGACTGCACTCGCTGATATTAAAAACAATATAAAAAAAGCCGAAATAAGAGCAGTACTTAAAGTCTGTCCTGTGTGCAAATAAACAATTAGCAGCATACAATCTAGCAGCAACACAAGATACAAACAAGTATCAGTAGCAGTGTACGATTATAATCTGACAAGGCTTCGGTAAGCATTTGCAAAGGACAGATATTATTTTAGTCAGGTTGTACAAATGATGATTGACAGTGCTCCTCTACACTGAAACACCAGCAGGAAATTGAACTTCACCTGATTCTATTAATCACCCCTAATCCCCCTGTCACTGTTTTTTTCTGTTAAAAAAACAAACAAAAAAACATGGAAGCTGGATTTGCATACTCCAGTATATACCGAGATTGGATTCTGAATACATTTCAGGCAAGAAATTGAACATGCATTTTCTGAATTACACAAGAACACAACATTTAAAAGTTTTGGAGAGGCATCGAGTCATGTCGCCATTAACCAGCGTCTCTTGGTTTGCTGATTGTTCCTTCCATCTGTAGGATTTTACTGATTCTCAAAGGATGTTTTCAAAACACAAATCTTGCAGGGAAAACTGTGATGCCCTCGCAACATGAAGATAAAGAGAGCTACTTAAAACTTACTTTGGGAGGATGTGAGGCAGTGAGTCATGTCATCATGTAAACCGCGTCTCTTGGTTTGCTGATTGTTCCTGCCTTCCAGCCGTGGGGTTTAACTGATTCTCAAAGGATGTTTTTGAAAAAAAAAAAAAAAAAACTATTTTAGGGAAAGCCGTAATAGCCTTGCAACGCGAAGATAAAATGAGCCACTTAAAACTTGCACTGTGGGAGGATGTTATAAAATCAATAATTCTAAAAGTTTCTCAAGAGATACGAGGAAAGAAGCGAGCAAGGAGGAGTACAAACACTGGTTTCTGTTGTCTTCTGTATAGCCTCGGCCCTGATTACTGTGTAGTGAAGCATAAATGGAAAGGCTGGTTTTCTGTCTGTGAAAGTTCACTGCTGTCAGTCTCTCAGAAACCCTCCCTACTTGTCCTTAAAACAAGGGTTCAGAAGATGGAGCTAAATGTGCATTTCCACACTGTTTCCTAAAATCCTCTCACATGTGCACGTCAGTAAACACCACATGCTTGATGCTTTAGCTTCATACATCATTAGCAAAAGCACACGTACATGTAGAGCCCGACCAATACTGATTTTAGAGGGGAAAAAACAATATGGCGGCCAATAGTGAATTTTTGAGTTGGAATTATTTTATTTATTTATTTTTTCACATTTTCTATGAGGATTGTGCACCAATTTTGCACTGATATGACTATGCAAAGGTACTCAGAAGGCTGCTTTCTTAAACAAATATCGGTATCCGATACCGTTACCGATCCCTGAGCTTTGGGTATCGGCCGATACCGAGTACCGATCTGATACTTAACAAGCGGCCCCGGTACCGACGGCAACACATGGTGTGGTTCGGAAAAAATCACTTTTTCATAATCATGAAGAAGATGAAGATTTTTGAAAACATGGGATCTTCAGCATTCAGTATCTTTGTCCAAAATATGTCCAAAAGCATTTTAACAATAAAGTCAAGACAATTATATACGTCGTAAATATAAAAACAAGTTGTGATCAGAAGATCCGTAATAAGTTTCTGTTCCGTCTATATAGACATGCAAGTAATGGCCAAAAACAGAACATTCCCATGAATTCAAAGACACCTGAATGCATCTTGAATCTAAATGGAGCACACACAAAGACATTTGCAATGTATCGCCAGAAACTACAAATTCCCACCTTTCTAATGACACCCGAACGCATCCGGCAATATTTTCGGTGAAACGAGCGATCAAACTTCACTTTTTACCATCAAAGTGACATAAATCTATGTTCTTGCCGTAATATTTCATCAAAGACTTCTGTTATTTTCACCCCAAAACGGCAGATTTAGTT
>JAOVVB010108963.1:0-12830 GCA_028570985.1 Heterobranchus longifilis
ACCCAGAAAATGTCTCTTTCCTTTAATTGAAAAGAAACAGACTGGTTTGATTACCAAAGGTGTTCTGTTTTTGTAGGGCAACACACAAGGTCATATTTCCCACTGTGCAACTTGCACATTACAGGAACTCAGCCGGAGTTATTGCTACTGTACTGTACACCCGCCATACAGTCCTGACCTCGTGCCAAGTGATTTTCATATGTTTGGGCCTGATGATTAAAGGAGTTCCTGGCAGGCCAGCGTTGCAGACATGAATCAGAGAGTCCAATCATGGCTCCGGCGTACTGAGAAAACTTTTTATCTTAAAGGTATCCAAGCATTAGTGAAACACTGTGATGAGTGCATTAGTGTAGGAGGTGATTATATAGAGAAATAAAGGAGGTTTATACTCTCATAACTGTGTTCTGTTATTCTGCACAAAAAAAGTCAAAAGTCTTGGTTTGACTTTAACGCCCCTTGTGTGTATAGACATATATATTTATATATATAGATGGATAGATCTTGAATGCTATGTGTGCATCACACTGTGTAGTAGTTGAACCAACAGACTGATAAACCTGCTGATACAAGAAAGAGAAGTGGAATGACGTGTGTACTTCCTTTGCTCCCTTCTCCCTCTGTTCCTTCATGACCCGACCTGCAGGTCACAATCAATCTCACACAGCAGCAGGTGCACATAGCTAGTGCACTACCCACAGAGGCATAGAGAGAAGCACACACACACACACACACACACACACACACACTCTTACTTAGCCAAGAGAATTTTCAGCCTTCATAGCACGGAGGTGGAAGGTCGAGTCGGAGATCTCCGGGGATGCTACAGACACAATGTCTGATAAATAAAAAAAAGAAAATTGAAAAAAAAAAAAAAAGTAGACTAAAGATCCACAAGGACAGATAAAACTTCTCCATTGCCTCGGGGAACATATTGAGACCACATGTAATGATTTCACCTATTTCACAAGACTGCAGTAATTAGCTTCTCTTAGGTGAGCTCATTTATTAAAAGAAAGTGGTGCAAAGTGGAACAATTACGTCAAGGAAAAACCTCGAGCAATTTTCCCAGCTTGGAGAAAAATAGTTCTGTCCTGTCGAATAGCAGTAATCACAGAAGCAGCAGTGTTTAATGGGATACAGCAGCATACATTATCTCTGATTAAACACTGGCATGGCATGTAGAGTAATTACTGTTAAAGCAGATGTATTCTGTGGACACGCTGATGTCATTATGCATGTTCAGGGCTCTGTAGGTGAAAATTGCTCTGAATGTGAAAATTATTTTAGAGGCACCAGCATGACAGAATTGACACCTGAGAAAATTATTTGCAAAAAAATAAAAATAAAGTTACTAAATATGGAAATGAACACCATGTGGCATACAGTGGTATGATGCATCACAACATGAAATGGAGTTCCTCTGAAATGAATATTTTAATTAATTCAAGAACAACTGGGTCCTACTTTCTATCTGTTACATGTGTAGATAGATACATTTGAACAGTTTGATAGCAAAATGAGATAAAGACCATTTTCAGGCTTTTACTAATTTTGGCAAGTTCTCATTCTCTAAACATAAGGGGTTGTCTATAACAAAACATTTAAATAGAAAACTGCTATATAACCTTATTTTAGAAGCCTTAACTGTCCAAATTCTGAGCAATGCATGACACATAGCCGCCTGATTTTTCGAGCCAAAGCCAATACGTTGTGACAAGACAATCGCTTAGCTTCTTTCCGTCACGTGATCCGTGAAATGAAGATATTCCTGTGCAACAAAGAAGCTTTATGAGTGGTTTAAATGTGCTCAAAGTGTTTGTGGAGAATGTTGTAGACAAGAAAAGGAAATTTATGCTCTACAGGTACGTGTCGCTTAACATCTGTAATACAGTATGTGCAAAAAATGACATTATGAGATTTGGATGTTAAACGACACGTACCTGTTGTAAAACTTTGAAATTGCATTACAAAATGTAAAATATGCATGAGTGATTTGTGCACAAGAGCCATGAGATGCACACGTTGTGTGTGGAAAGCTGTTGGTTGAACAGTGAATGCCGGTACTATGATAGCGAGGTGTCGGCATGTACCGAACTGAATCTAAAACTGGTAAAGTACTGTGTGAGGCTGATAATGCTGTAAATTGAATATAATGTTTCCATTGATCTTCAACATTTTTGGTAAGTAAAAAGATTGTGTGTGCAACAGACTTGCTGCCACTACGTTCTATTTGAATCACTACAAAATCATAATCAAAGCATGCATTTACTATAACTTTTAATTAAAACACAATCAACATATTATCGATACTAAACTGCATACTTAAATAACCACAAACACAACTGCTGGCTGATTTATCCATTGTGATAAAACTATGGGAGATAGAGTTATAACGTTTTTAAAAAATCACACCTGCATACCTCATGTGACTTAAATTAAACATGCATTTAGCGGATAGTGCGGTTCAAGTGTAAGCGGTTCGAATAGATGCGGCCAGTTGAGTCATGTGCCTTGGAGGAAGCAAATGATAGCCTTCGCCCTATATACTGTATAGATTGGACATATCTCATTTTGCTTTAAAACTGTTCATTTAGTGTTCTGAAACACCACCAAAACATGCTAGCTTATGTTATCACTTATGTCCCAGCAGTTACTAAGTTCTTGTATGAATGTGCTGGTGCACACTCGATCCTAATAAAATAGATGGTGAGTCTCAATCTAGACCTTATTAAGTTGCCCAAAGGCTATGGAAGCTACAAAGTAATCAAACAACTCAAGAACCACACTCAATCTTCCTGAGTCAGTTGTAGGAGGTTTACTGAGAGTATAACATGACTAATTCAAATTATAGTCAAATAGGAAAGGATTTAACAGTTACTAGAGGTTTTATAAGACACCATTAATATTATAATGTTTCATATTCTACAGAAGATCTCTTATTGGGACAATATAGTATATTTGTTAAATTAATATAAATGTGCTTGTACTGTCTAATGTGTTATCGATCACGCATCCTGCTCGGTATGTTTCATATGAACATTTCATATTTCATTTTATATTCAGTTACATATACAGAACTTGATCAATATGTGAGAAATAGAGATACCTAAGGGGTTTATTCACCTTGATTAGTTAATGAATGGAACAAACAATTGGCAAGACTTTTACTTACTGAAGCCAGGGTGTCTACTTCTGCACAAAAAAAAAAAAAACTTGGGAACTCTCGAATGAATTGTGAACGTCTGTGGCAACTTTTTTTCACTTCTCAACTTTCTCGATCGTCATGAAGCATTCAATTATCACCAGCGTACTGCAGGTATCTTTTTGACTCCAGCAGGTTTTGAAGAATAAAAGGACTTCAAACTAAATATTGGTTGTTGCCATAAAACAATTTCATTGCATAAAATAGCATTTAAAAAAAAAAAAAATCTTGATTGTCATTATTTTGAAACTTTTAGAATGGTATAAAACATTGAATTTCACAATTGAACCACAATTATGTGTTTATTACTTTTGACGTGTTTATTACGCAGCAGTGGTGGTTCAATGCTCTGCGTTACTGATCAGAAGGTCAATGGTTCGAGCCCCAGCTCCGCAAGTTTGCTGCTGTTGGGCCCTTGAGCAAGGCCCTTAACCCCTGTCTGCTCCAGCGGAGCTGTATAATGGCTGATCCAGCGCTCTGACCCCAGCCTTCTTACAAGAAGCTAGGACATGTAAAGAATAAATAATTTCACTTGTGCAGTAATGTATATGTGATGAATATGCTGTGTGCTTACCCAGTCACTGCCTGAGACTGAGACTCTGATATTTTCTAATACGCTTGACTTTCACCTGAATAAAAGGATAAATCGGTGATGATAAACAGCCAATGAGAGTTTGAGAGGAAACGTATCTGCTGAAACGCACACCAGATACCTGGACCCAGTTAATCATGTGCGAGAGAGAGTCAGGGGGCAAAATGTTACCGCAGTAATATTGCTTCTGTAAGAACTTATTTTCAGCCCGAAATTGTTTTTAGAACCAGAAACAAGTGACACACAGTGTAACAATAACTATGCTTCCTCAGTTCACCTTCAGTTGTTTCAATTAATATTCCCTCTACTTTTTTTTCCTTCCCATTTGCCGGACAGCAGAGGCCAGTGGTGCAGCCTCTCCAGCCTGTGAAGTGGCCTTATGAGCCATGATCAAGGAAAAATCCAACAGGGAGGCCTTGTAAGTGATGTCCAAGCCTGAGGACAAAGACGAGGCATTGCAAGGATAAGACAAGGTCTCACGTCTGATCCGCCTCGACCTCTGACATTTATCTACCCCCCTGTCTATCTTAGGACGTCATTCCCCTGTCGCTTCCTGCTTAGCTGAAGACGATACTTCATCTCTCTGCTCGGCGGAGGACGTCGCTCCATGTCCTTCCCTCACCATCATCACTATCTTTCTGGCATCATTGTTTTTTTCTCTTTGGCCTTGTCATTCTTCTCGCTCCCTCCCCTTGGCTAGTCGTGGCTGTGAAACCACAGGACCTACTGTGTGTCCATGGGTGATTTCTACACCCTAACATTATTATTAAAAAAATATTAAAATCCTATGCAAAACTGTTTTGTGTTCCCCTAATTAATCATTAAATTTAAAAAAAATCTGTGTTCTTGGTTGTGAAGCACTGTCGATGTGATCATATTATAGTGTATAAGCAGTTTAGGCGGCGCGGGTTCGACTCCCGTTGGGGCAGTGGTGACTGCTTCAGCTTACTAACAAAAAAAACAAAAGCTCAGAATAAAGAATTTCACTGTGCACTAATGAATAAAGGCTGAACTTTACTTAACTTTGTCGCTATGACTTCCGTCCAAAATTCCCTGGATTTGGTGAAAAAAATTTTAGGCATGCAGAAAGTTAGCCTAGCCTAGAACGTAAAAGAATAAATAAGTAAATAAGGTTTTAATGTTGGTTTAGTAAAATATAGAGAGTATAAACGTTCAATGTTTGTTAAATTCACACCCCAGCGTCTGATCCAACACTCTGACACGCACCCATGAATCAAGAGGACCATTCCAAAGCCGAATGTCAACCTCACTGGCTTTTTTTTATTTTATTTTGTTTTTTATGAATGCAAAACAGATGCAAGTATCTAAAGCTAAAAATATTCCTCCTCTGACATTTATGAAAGCATCCTGCAGGATAAAGACTGCAGGGGTGCGGGGTCTGACAGGGGGACCTGCAGTGTTCGGATACTTCTCCAGACGACCGGTGGCCTGTAGATGAAAAGCCGTCCTCTGTGCAAACCCTCACAGAGACGCGAGTATTCACATACTACACACTCAGACAAACAGTCTGAAGCACATCACGTTATAACAGAAGGCAGTGCATGAACAGCTGCACAGAACTCCAAACCATGCTTAGTGAGATAGCGATAGAGGATCAGGAGGCTGGCTGGCACACACGCTCCCTTTAAAGGATAATGTACAGACGTCAGAGAGACCGAGGAACATGAAGCTTCTGAAACAAGTGCATCAATTGAGAAAAAAAAAATCATATGTGTAGATTTATGGCAAATTAAAAAAAAAAAATCAGCTTTGTAGCCAAGCACCAGGGTTTGGAATTTGAGAGGAGAAGTGTGGAGGTGTGGGAGAAGCAGGGCTCGATTTGAGGGGGGATGCGGGGGGATGGCATCCCCTCTATTGAAAATAATGGCATCCCCTTCTGTAAAACCCCCATCCCCCTTACCATCCCCTTTAGATTAATAGTATATTCTGTATATTATGTAAAATTTGTTAATATTAAATCTCTCTACGTATGATCATCTATGCACTATAAATAACAGCAATCAGCCAATCAGAACTGCTCACAAGCTCTCGCAAATTTGTCATTTTTCAGTTTGACATATTTTAAAAAGAAGAGAACTGAAGGTATGATACATACGCACAAATCCTTGACCATTGGCGAGAGGTCTATACCGCTTATCCTGTACAGGGTCACGGGAGGCAATTTGAAAATGCCAGTTAGCTTAAGTCGTATTGACAAAGCCGAAGTGAGAAAACGGTTATGAAAGGCTTTTTTCTTCCAACTTTTTATTTATTTATTTTTTTAATTTGTAGTTATTAGATCATTTTATTATTTTATGACTTAATTTTTTTATGGAAATTATATATTATCTTTTCTATCCAGTATCTGCTAAAACTGAAGCGCCAAGCCTATACTATACTTATAGCTTCTTAACGTTTACATTTCAAAGACGATTCAGCAGCTTCAAACTTGCGCCAGAATGCGACAGAATGAAATCGCTCATCTCACTCATCATTTACAACGCTTCATCCTGAATTCAGGGTCAAAGGGGGCTTTGAGCCTATCCCAGGAGACGTAGGGCATGGGGTGGGGTACACCCTGGACAGGGGGCCAATCCATCACAGGGCACTCAAACATACACACACTCGCAAACTACAGGCAATTTGGGAACGCCAATTAGCCTAACTTACATGGGAGGAAACTAGAGAACCGGGAGGAAACCCACCAACCACGGGGAGAACATGCAAACTCCATGCACACAAAGGTGGGAATCGAACCCAGAACCTGGAGGTGCAAGGTGACAGTGATAACCACTAAGCCACCGTGCCACCTGGACAGAGCGAAATATTATTATTATTATTATTATTATATACAGTTGATCGTTCTGTTGTCCAGTGAAGCAGCTGGAAGCTGGACAGGAAGGGACACAGTATTGAAAAAAGAAAAACTCTTTCAGGAGAAGCTGTTTGGACATGCAGCTCACATGTGCTACACTTAGGGGAAAATTGAAGAGGTTCAATGTGTCAAAGCTGATATCCTCAGCGCCTCCTGAGCCCCGCAACGCCGCTTCCACCCCATCAACATCCTGCAGATAAACCACCGCCTTTCTACAGGCTTTCAAACTGCACTTCTTCTTACTACTATGACAAATGAGTCTTTTTTTTTTTTTTTAACTGCGCAGGTCAAATGTTTGAGATCTGAACACACAGCTCCCACGATGGCCCTAAAGATGTCTCTAACAAAAAACTGCTTTTTTTTCCTTAAACAAAACCGAAAAAGATTTCTTTGTATTGGTAGAACACTCTAAAAGAGTAATTAATGACGCACTGTTTTTTAGTTTTGATAACAGCTTGAATCACAAATTAAGGGAGAAACAAGCAGCAATAAACACACAGCAGGAATTAAACGAAAGCACTCACTGGCAAAGTGGCATCGAGTCCATCAAGCCCCGTGCGATTTGTTCGTTTCTGCTCAATTCACACAGCCTTAGCAGTGAAGCACAGAGTACATACAGCTCAGACATGAGCAATACAGCAAGGACAAAACATAAACATTACACTAGGTAGTAATCATGGCAGGGATATTTGATGTGGATGATTAATACTGCGTTTTCGTGTCAGGTTTGTTTAGCTGTGAGAAGGGGCAGATGCTGGAAGATCCAGGAACCAGGATGGATCCAGGAACAACGCTAGCCTACACACTTATGGAGAGCTCCAAATTGATTCAGGGGAGAACGCTACACTTGTAATTCCCACAGGAATCTAAAAAAAAGTGTTAATATTAAAGCAGATGCTGTAAAAATGTTGAATGGTTTAACCATCCGTTACAACACATGACTAGAACCTGTGATGATCAAACAGGCTTAAAGAGAGCATTCGGGGAGATATATACCCTGAGATTGAAACGTTCGCCAGATTATTTAGCATAGGCAGTTGTCCTATTGGCGCCATGGCGGCTTAGCGCTTAGCACTGTCGCCTTGCACTTCCAGGGTTTGGGTTCGATTCCCATCTCGGGATTCTGTGTGCATGGAGTTTGCATGTTCTCCCAGTGCTTGGTGGGTTTCCTTCAGGTACAACGATTATCTCCAACAGTCCATAGACAAGCAGATTAGACTAAATGGAGGGCCCAAATTGCACGCAGTGTGTGAATACGCGTGTTAATGTTGACCGGAGGTCCTATCACGTTCATAAAATGGGAATAAATACAATGGTCTCCATTGGCCTCCATGGTCCCTAGTTGGACTACAGAGGTTCCTAGATGAATGGATGGATGGATTGAGTTATCCTATTAGCACAAAGGATAAAAAATAAATATATAATCAAGCAGATCCAGACCAAAAGATTCTTGTTAAGCTTAATGTTCACATCAAACATCAGAATGGACAGAAAATATGACCTTGGCATCACTCACTGAGTGGCCGTTCTACAGAAGGAAACGACTTGTTGATGAGAGAGATCAGAACACAACAGCACAAACTGTGGTGAGCAGAAAAACGTTACTGGTAAGTACCAGGCAAGTACTGGTGTATAGTGTATAAGGTTATCTACCTGCTCTTCATCCATCAGTGGAAAGGAACCACCAGAGGCTCATATGGGGCTGCATTCAGGTAGCACTTTATTACACACTCCTAACTTTTTGGCAACCAAAAGGTGCTAATCATCTTTAAGCCTTCAGCAGTAATGCTGCCAACATCATCGGAACACCAGGTCAGGTGTCCCGGGAATTTTTTTTACACTAACCTTTAAATGGTTTCCTCAGCTAATATGTTAATAATACATATTTGTGAAAACTTTATATAGTACTTGCAAGTCACATACAATGCAAAATAAGTAGAGAGAAGAGCTCTTTATCAATGTCTAAATGGAACATGCATTGTGTATGCGTCATGGCCAATCGGCAACCTGTGTGTAGTCTGGGGTGGTGGTGGTGGTGGTGGTGGTGATGGTGGTGATGGGGGAATCAAAATCATCTGTTGCTATAGAAACCATAATGAACTAGAATATGCATGGTGATTCAGCACAAACCTGTGATTTGGCTTGTTTACTGTTAACGATTACTAAACTAAAAAAAAATTATAATGATAAAATCAATTCTGTGACACAGATCCAAGATGAAAAACGTGTATTTTTAAAACATAAATGAAGAGCAAGGATGTAGGAAATGATTTCTGTTTACGAACAAACCTGAGGGAGAACAAAACTGGATATTCATGTTCCACAGGCTAGAAGATGTGGCATGTGGCAGAAGTTCACACTGACAGCACATCTACAGAAACAGAGAGCAGGTGGTGCTGGGATTTCTCTACATCTGTTCCTACTTACTCACTGGTGGTCAGGGAGATGCTGTGGATTATTATTATTATTATTATTAGCCATGAAAAGAGTAAAGTAAATAATAATTATATGACATGAGCAAAAGTATGTGGACACCTGACCATCATACCTATACGTGGTCCTTCTCAGACAATTGTATTATTATAATTATTATTGTACAGGTTATTATTGTGAGTACAAGTTCCGTACACTGGAACCAAGAGTCCCACACCAATTCCAATGCCCCTGTGAAGATACGAAGACACGGCATGCCAAGTTTGTAGTGGAAAAACTTGACTTCAACCATGCTGAATCATGCAGAGAGCCCTGAATTCAACACCCTTTGGGTGAACCGGAACACCGACTGCTTGGCAGACCTTGCCATTTGACATCAGTGCCTGACCTCACTTATGCTCTGGTAGCTGGATAACCACAACTCCTCACATCCAAGTTCCACAATCTAATAGAAAGCCTTGCCAGAAGAAGCAGGACCAAGTTTGTGGGAATGCCCGGGTCACATAAGTGAGATGGTCTTGCATATGACACACCATAAAAAAGAGACTTTTTCGACTTATGATTGTTTTTGATATTGTTACTGATATCATGGTTAGATTGTAACAATACACTTTTACAGGCAGATATCATGGAAACTGTTATATCTTCTTATACATGGGGCAACAGGGACTTGTGATGAAATCTCTTGTGAATGAAGGTGTATAAGGGATTGACATTGACAGAAAACAAGCAGAGTACGGTGATGAGACTCAGTCTCAGTTGAACATTTGTTTGGTGCAAACATTTTGAAGAAAACTGTACATCTGTGAATGACGATCCCAGCCGAGGTGGCTCGGAAACCCACTGCAATCGTTCCCATGAACATTTAGCAAGTGGAACATCTGATCTTTGAAAGTCGATGAATGACTTGCTGCCCACTTATGAAAGAGATGCATCTGTCTGTGGGAACTGTACACACAATCATTCTCCAACACCACTTGCACATTACAGGAACTCTGATGGGAGTCTTTGATAGAAACAACATTCTCTGTATAGTCCTGACTCCGGTCCAAGCTATTTCCACATGTTTGGGTCATTAAAGGAGTTCCTGGGAGGCCGGCGTTTCAGACGTAAAGCAGGCAGTCCAGTCATGGCTCTGGTGTACTGGGAAAACTTTATACCTTGATGGTACCCAAGCACTAGTGAAATGCTGGGATAAATTCATTAGTGTAGCAGGGGATTATATATAGAGAAATAAAGGGAGTTTGTAATGTCAAATGTGCTCTGTTATTCTGCACAATCAAAAGTCCCAATTTTATTGTGAAAGTTTTACATTTTTCAGTGTACAACAATACATATTTTATGCAATAAATAACAATTTTCTTCATATTTATTTTTCACTTAATTTAATAATACAATGTACTGGATCAAGTGCTATATAAACACCTCTAAAGTTGGTTATTTTTCAAAACCAGCATATCCTGAAGTGCTTTATTCCTCTATTAAAGTTTGCTTAAAGAAAACTTTACCATATATATTTTTTTCATTTTCTCATCAATCTTTTTTTTTAATATGTTTATAATTAGTCTTGGGTTATGTTTAGAATTGACGATTCAGGTCCCCAATGAATGAGTTGTTGTGTATTAGAACATGTGCATTAATATAAACCTGTGATTTACATGACACTACTGTCAGAGCTGCTGATGTAGAAAATCATTCCTTCTGACCAATCAGATTCGAGAATGTACGTACAACAACGTTGTGGTACAAGTTGAATTAGTTATCCATCGACGACTTTGAAAACTGCTTGTCATAATAATGGCTCATAAACTGTAATGGAACGTCCTTCACTTTTACAGATCTGTAAATAATGACGGAAATCAGGCACCAGTGCTGGCACTGCAGGATGTTATTCCCATTACTTCGGCTCCATTAAGTTATGGCCAATGTAATACTTTTCATCTGCAGGAGATTGAAATATTCAGAATTTTGCAGTGCAATAAATAAAACATTTGCGGCAGGATGGATTACATTAACCTTTATCAAAGACAGGCCTTCGGAGAAACTTACGGAACAGACATTATCGTAGCCATATTTCAGCTTGACCGCATCCCGGAGCCGAGGCTGGTCAACAATGCGGAATTCAGACGGGAACAAATGACGGCTAAATTGAGGCAACTGAAGTCACAGAATAAGGGTCCCGCTGACATGCTAATCACTTTGAAAAAAAAAATGTGAATGCATTTGCATTAAAAGAAGTGTGAAGTGAAAACATAATACGGAATATTAAATATTTAAATCACATACTGTAAGAGCTTGCAGAACGGAAATGTGATTTTAAGCTTCAATTTTAAAAATGCATTAATGAATGTTCGGTCATATTTGCAATAAGATATTAGCATGTTCATGTAGTGTGTTGTTATGCATTATACATATATTCTGAACTTGTAGTGGTGTATGGACACAAAAAATTCTAATTCAATACCATACGACAGGCGGCAGGGTGGCTTAGTGGTTAGCATTGTTGCCTTGCACCTTCGGGGTCCGGGTTCGATTCCTGCCTCAGGGTTCATGTGCACGGAGTTTGTGTGTTCTCCACATGCATGGTAGGTTTCCTCCCACAGTCCAAAAAACATGCAGATTAGGCTAACTGGTGTTCCCAAATTGCCCATAATGAGTGTGTGCCCTGCGATGGATTGGAACCCTATCCAAGTCTCCTATGGTAGATTATTATGGTACATTATTAAGCACTGAGTATTTTCAGCACCAGTGAGTCTTATTGATTCAGAACACTAATACTTGGGTCCACCATTTACTGCCCCTCAACAACCAAACTCTACGCTTTAAACATTTAGAGGAATCTTCCAGCACGGATTAACCCTGTGTTTCATGCAGTGAATTGAAAATGTTGGGTATCTTAAATACTTAAAATCTCCTTACTCAAGATTCTGCACTATTATCTAGATATCCACTGTATAATATTATCTCTAAATATAGGCAAATGTGTTAAATCTAAAAAGCTCAGACCTCCTCATGTCCATGTCTCTTCTACTGAAGCACATGTTCAGACGCCACTCCACGGCACTTGATCTAAAAATGGATCATACGATGTTTTTGCACATCATACAGTACGTTTTTTTGTGAAGTCCATGCCAGCCCGAGTCGAGTGTACTGTACACTGTCACCAGTAGAAGATGTACCAAATACTAAGAAATTATGGAATTCATGTAAATATTTCAAAGACTCTACTTTTTTACTCAAACATGTAGGCTGTGATGTAACTTGGAATGAAATGTGTTAAATTAAATTAGAACAGAATGCACAATAAAAAGGATTTCACTCATTTTAGAGCCTGATGCAGAACTTCAGCGTAATTTTTATTGATTTATTTGGAAAAATGAAATGCTGCAGATTACACTCTCTCTCTTTCTCCCTCGCTCTCTCTCTCTCTCTCTCTCTCAGAGTTGAGGTTAAATATTTTATAGCTCACAAATACTTAATAAGATGGGTGTTCAAGTCAAACCGGGACTTTTGGCTGCGCAGAATAAAGCGAACACAGTCATGAGGGTAAAAGCATCCTTTATTACTCTATATAATTCCCTGCTACACCTAATGCACAAGGTAGAAAGTTGTCTCAGTACTCTGGAGCCATGATCAGACTGCTTATGTCAGGTCTGAAACACTGGCCTCCCAGGAACTCCTTTAATGCCCCAAACATGTGGAAATGACTGTATGATGGGTGTGTCAAT
>JAOVVB010108992.1:0-12829 GCA_028570985.1 Heterobranchus longifilis
TTGAAACATTGCCTGTAATTAATACAGAACTGCAACTTCAGTGTGCCAATTTTTATGTTATATTTCCTTGTCTTTGTTTTGGTAGTTGTGACGTTTGGTGAAGATCCATCGTCTTCTTTATGTTTACCTGGCAGTGTCCGTGCTCAGTGCAGCAGAACCATGCATCATTTATTTAGTTATCACTCTTGGCTCCCCCTAGGGGTCCCGCCCCCCCTAGTTTGAGAACCATTGGGTTAGTAGATGTTGAAATATTTCACTGGATGAGTGAAAACTTTGACCTACTGGTGGGGCTAGAGGAAAAGTCAGTGGATCACCAAAGTGTCAGTAGGATTCATCTTCTGGGCACCATGATTGTCTGCACAGAATTTCATGTCTATCCATCTAATGCATGTTAAGATATTTCAGCCTGGACTAAATTTCATCCCTGGCTAATAAAACCTCCTGAAATGAATCTCTGATGATAAACTGAGGAGAAATGCTGCATTCACAAATTATTTTGGCAAGTCAAAGAGTCCCTTTCTCCTGCCCTGTGTGTAACACATCAGATGACAGCTTACAGGTGCAGCCTCACAGGGCGTTTGCTGATTTGAAAGCGTGGATAATGAGACGAAAAGATGACTTTGAATCTGACAATCTAACATCCCTCCCATTTCATATGATTGGCAACAAGAGAAACTAAGCAAGAGCCGGAGGGCTGGGAGGCCTGTGACTAAGAGAGAGAGACATGAATATTTGACCTTATCAAGTCGCTGCGGATTGTCACATACCAAAGTGTGTTATGCAGATCATTTCCGCATCTGTCTCTGACTGATGGTTATGGACGGAATAAATTAATCATCATTATTGTCAACACAAACCCAACGCTACACTTAAATGTTTTCTTGGTAACCACCCTGACAACACTGACTGCATGTCTGCGCTCAGAACAGCAATGTTTTCCCTCCCAAACGCTCACCTTGTTCTTCGTTGGCCTCCTCCTCTGCAGCAGGTTCTCCCTCTTCCTGCACGGCCTCTGGCACAGACGGAAGTTATACAGCAAATATTGACATATCAGTTAGAAATCTTGATGCTAACAGGGTGTGATATTACCTTATTGGAACCATCACTCTCACTTGTCATTTCCCATGAGCTCATGGAATGAGATGAGAGAACAGCTGCTAAACATAATGAAATGTTGTTGTTTTTTTTTCTCTGTCCCTTGTTCCTGGAGCTTGTTTGGAATCTTTGGAAATGTGTCCACTTTATGTTAGTTTGGTTGTTGGATTGATTGATTTTTGATTGACTGTGAGAAAGTCTGGCAGAGAGATAACAAGTGAGGAAAGAATGAGCTACCCACCTCTGGTATTTAAAGCAAAACAGTACTGCTGGTGTGTGTGTGTGTCTCAACTCTGACATGAGATTGATCAAATCATGTGATAAGGCCTGCATTAAACCCATAAACACAAAATTGCATCTGCAAGTTCATGAGCAGTTCAGCTTGCTATCTGATCTCATCAGGTGACACTGGAAATGTTTGTTTGGGCTTGTGATAGTTTACAATGCTCGAGTGTTCTTGTATAGTTTCTATTTCTGTTGTATTTTGGTTTTATATGCCTCTTACTATTTATTTTTTACTTCCGCTATATTTATCTGTATTTATTTTGGTCCTTGTGCTGCTGTAACAGTTCCCCTCTCTGGATATCAGTAAGGGTTTATCGTATGTTATGATTTTATATTATATGCAAGAGCATTTCGTTTAATACTTAAAATCCAATTTTGTATCACAATGTTTAAGCCCAGATGCTGTGCATGTGGGCTTGCTCACGAGAGACGCCATGTCCACAAAAACAGCCTGACATTTACCGACTATGGAGTATTTTAGAAAAGACGCTTTCAGCTGGAAGCACAAGCAGTACCTTCCTCCGCCTCCTCCTCCTCCTCCTCCGCCACCTCCTCCACCTCCTCCTCCTCCTCCTCTACCCCCTGCTCCCCTGCTGAGCAAAAGCACAGAGCCGTTTAGTAAAGCCAGCCAGCAAACAGCCAGCAACATTCAAACAGAGAGAGAGAAAGAGAGAGAGAGAGAGAGAGAGAGAGAGAGTAATCATTCAAGAATGTCAGTGAATGTAACTAAGTGCATTTACTCAAGTACTGTACTTAACAAATTTAAGATTCTTGTACTTGAGTATTTTGTTTTCATGCCATTTTCTACTTTTACTCCATTACAATTGTGTTACTTTTGTAGTTACTTTAGAAATAACATTTTTGCATAAAAAACACATGAAGTGTTTATAAATTCTGATGCTTTCTTATAAGTTAAACTACCAACAGTAAACATACAAGCTCATTATTTGCTTAATCGATAAGTCGATTGAGAGAAAATTAATGAATTACTTAATTAAGTAATTTTTCATGCAAACATGCCAAACATTTCATGGTTCCAGCTTCCCAAATGTAAGGATTCACTGCTTATTATTCTTTATTTATTATATTTTAATTCATTTTGAATAATTTCGAGGTTTGGACTACAAGTGTGTGAAGATAAGACGATTGTGAAATTTTACAAATGAAACAATCAATCGATTAATCAAGAAAAGTAGATTAATCCATAATAGAAATAATCAATACTTGCAGTCCATTACAAAATAGTTAAAAAAATAAGCTACACCTCAACCAACTAACAGTAAAATGCTCCTTTTACATGAATACATGAGTAATAATAATCTAATGAAATAATATGATAATATGTCCGTCACAGCAGCCATTTTTCTGCCCAAGTACTTTTACTTTTAAATATATATTTTTTGCTTTTTGCCTTTATTGACAGCACAAAACTTTATTAACTAGACAAAACTTGTGTTCGCCACAGAGCTTATTTTCTGTAATGATCCAAAATCCCAGAGGCTTTTTGACGAGGGAACCCATGGCGACGCTAACTTCCAGGTTGGCTTACAAAAAGACGTCATCCCTTCGGCTCTTTATTGGCTGCTGTACATTGCTCCTTTATTATTACTGTTATGGAAGCTGTATACTGAACAAACAGGTTGAACATTTATATTTGATTCATAAATCAACTTGACATTTTCATTCACAGGAGACACAACAAAACATGTAGGCTATAGTGGTTTCAGGTTCCGATATTAAGCTCACTGGATTACTTAAAGAAAACATCTTGGCTTAACAGGAGATCACATCTGTTAGGTTGTGATTTATGATGCGAGTTCTTACCTTCCGCCTCCCTGTGGAAATAAAACCCATACGTACATTATTATTCTGATGGAAAACGCAAATATGTAGCAATCTGTCATCAACATTACAGCTGTCATTACAATAGATGTAAAGAAACTACAATGTATAGTTGTGTAACAGGGTGTATTTTTTCAATTGCACAAGACACATGTCCAGTATATTCAAGCAGAAACATTAGAAATGTGTATCAGAGCTTTTGTATGATGCATAAAAAAACAACCTACTCCTCATACTCCTCCACCGCTTCCTCGTTGTCAGACATGACAGGGGGCGTTCAGGTGTGCAGTAGAGCTGCAAAGATTCATCAATATAGTTGTCAGCTATTAAATTATCATTTTATATTACTAATTTGATAATCGATTAATCGTTTTGAGTTATTTTTTAAGATAAAAAAGTCAAAATTCTCTGGTTCCAGCTTCTTAAATGTGAATATTTTCTGGTTTCTTTACTCCTGCAACAGTTAGGGTAGTCGACGAACCGATTAGTTGATCAGCAGAAAAATAGTCGCCAACTATTTCGATAATCGATTAATCATTAAAGTAATTTTTCATGCAGAAAATGCTGTTTTCAGCCTCTCAGATATGGAGATCTCCTGATTTTCTCTATTTTATATCATATTAAACTGAATATCTGTGGGTTTTGGACAAAACATTCAAAGACATTGGACTTTGAGAAACTGGGATGGACATTCTTCACTATTTTCTGACATTTTATAGACCGATTAATCGAGAAAAGAATCGGCAGATTAATCGATAATGAAAATAATCGTTATAGTTGCACCCCTACTCCTCTATGACAGTAAACTGAAGATCTTTGAGTTGTGGACAAAACAAGACATCATCTCAGGCTTTGGGAAACACTGATTGACATTTTTCACCATTTTCAGACATTTTATAAACCAAACAACCAATCGATTAATTGAGAAAATAATGGACAGATGAATCGACAATGAAAATAATGGTTAGCTGCAGCCCTTGTGTGCAGCAGTGAATCTGAACGTTAAACAGAGTCTGTAAATTCACCTCGAAATAATGTTACCTTCACGTTCTTAACAGCTTGTATAGCATGAATACATTGTATAGCATGAATACATTGTATAGCATGAATACATTGTATAGCATACATACATTGTATAGCATAAATACACAGCATAAATACTGCTTTCTGGTTGCACACACACGTAACGATATAATCGGTGAAACTTACCTGAGATAGAGCGATGAAGAAAGAGAGCTGATGGAGAGACTCGGCGTGCAGCAGAGGAGAGGTCGCTGCTAACAGGAAGGCGATGTGGGTCTCAGAGGGTAAAGGGACTGCGTAGTGGAGAAAAGGCTTTAGGACCCCCTTGTTGTGTGTTATTAATAACTTTTCAGATAGCATGTACTCTCCATTATCACCATTCCCAAAAAAGGCCGCTGTGTGCACGAGTGAGGTTTGCGGTGCCAAAAAGATTCAGATAAAGCCACAGTTGCTCACAGACAATGATTCACACACACCACATCCACATTTTCTCACTCTTGTATGGCAACCTGTCACTGACAAAACACAGACATCCAGCTCTTATCTGCATCCTCCCTCTGCTGAGATAAGCGAGATATATATATATGTGCATTTAAGACTAGAAAGTGTTTCCGTGTTGTGTAGACGAGCTATTAAAATAAATTGATGACAAACATTTGTGGTAGTAAAATATTTTATTCCTTATAGACAGGCAGAATCCTGCCCACATTGACACAAAACAAAAAGTATATTTTGACAGATTAGACAAAAATATACAATTACAACTCCAGAATTGCCACTACTGCAATTCAGTAAAAATAGACATCATTAGCCGTAAGACCTTCACCTGTTTAAAGTGCTTGGAAAATTACATAAAGGCAAATAGCTGAAGAGTTTTCAAACAAAATATATCACCCTGTTTTCTATCACATTTCTTCTCCTCTCATGTATACTTTGCTGCTTACTCTTCCTCCTCACACATTAAACTAAATTTCAATGTTTGAAATAAGACTTAGGCCTATTTGTACTCCAAGAAGCAATGCAGAAGTGTATGATTAAACTTTAAACTTTAACTTTAAAAGCAGTATCCTCCTTTTCAGTCCTTCAAAGCTCGAACTCAACTTTTTTCTCGACATATCTTTTCCTCCTGTGTGCTTCAGCAGGGACAAAAACAAACATAAAAAGCTTGAAAAAACAATTCGTCAGTCATGGCACCCATTAATCTTCCAATTCCCTCTGTCTCCTGTCACCGTCTCCTACAGTAAATCCTACAAATAAGGGCACAGAAAGGCAAGAAATTATTGCTGAAGAATCATATTTTTAGTTCATATTTCCCAGCCACGACAGCGATGCTGGTATTGCATTGGGACTGGTGATCTCTAGTTAAATATAGCTATGTTGAAGTGCAGTGTCAGTGATCTTACCTGCTGGGTATAGAAATTAACATCCTTCACTTGTAGATTTTTCCAGGGCTGGTTTTTGGGACACTGTCCTCCTCTCTGCTCTCAAACAGGCTCTTCTTACCGGTAATGTCCACATGTCGCAAGTCCTACAAATAGAAAATGTGAAGATGATCAGACTACAAGACAATCAACCCTCAACTGAGAAAAACATATGCCATATCTCTAAACTTTAGAACTAAAATTCTGAAGTTAAGTCAACCAGTTATCCAGTTAAACTAAAGTCTCCAATCACCTCAAGTCAAACACAGAATGAATGAAGAATGAATGTTGCTTTCAGAATAAAAATACTGATGTTCACTATCAATTTAAACAATAAATAACCACAGTTGCTAGAACTAGAGGAGAAAAAATATTTTTTACAATAAGGAACAATAAGGAAAGCAATAAGGAACATAATCTGAATTGTTTGGGGCAGGGCTTACTAACCAAAGTTAAGCAGCAGGAAGAAAAAAAAAAATCCTGCTCAGGACACTTGAGGCACGTACAGTATAGCTGACAGAATACTACTGCCCTCTAGCTGCTACACGTGTATAACCTCTTACATGACGCAGTTTTAACAGACGTGTAAAATGTCCAATAGCCTCACAGTAGGAATGTGTGAAGACCCAGTCTGGTTGGTCTTGTTGAGCCAGCGGTTGATCCGGTCTGACATTCCTGATGCAAAGTTCCTAAATTCCTGTGAATTTCCGACAGAGACGTGAAATAATCAGAACCCATACATGCTAATGATTGATGGCACATGCAGATCTAATGAGTTATTGAATAATGAATGTAGCCTGCCTGTCTGGAGACTCCTGGGCTGGTGGGGCTCGATCCCTGCTGCTCCTTCTCAAAGAGGCCTCTCTTCCTGGACACCTCGTCCGCCAGGAACAGGGTCTTTGTCATGTCTGGAGATCGCATCATTTCTGACTTCTGTGCACATAAAAAAACATCAGCGTTGCTATAGAGTAAGAAAATTACTGTTACTTGTGGGGAATGGGATGGGACAATAATTGATTTAATCACAATAAGTTGATCGTGGATATTATATTATTGGGATAATTGTGAATATCCTCATAAATTGACTGCAGTTTACTACAGTTTCCATTCTGTGATGCCATAAAAATATTTGGAAAAAATCACAATGCTTCGAGAAAAAAAGTCGTGTTTTGAGAAAAAAAGTTGTAATGTTTTAAGAAAAACTCGTACTGTTTTGAGGGGAAAAAAAAATCACAATTTTATGAGAAAAAATCAGAATATTTTGTGGATTATCGGGATAATATCATGAATCGCAATTATTTTGGCCATGATAATCATAAAATGAAATGATATACAGTTAGTTGAGTTATTCTGCTTTGCTGCAGAGGGTCTGACCTGTGCAGCCTGAGCCAGTCTCTCCATCTTCTCCTGGATAGACCTGGATGAAATCCTCTGCCTAGAGCTTAACAAAACAGAATGCACATATGCACGGGTCCAGCTGTGTCCACTTACTTTGACTAAAATATCAATAATTCAAACTGTTAGAAGACATACTGAAAAATAATTTGGCTATTCAAACTCACTTTCTCTGGAAAGATGATGCTTTGTCTTCATCTTCATTTTGGTCCTGGTCATGGACAATTAACATTACACACACTGTATATCATGTACAACTTTAACACCAATAACATAGGTTTTATTTCAATATTTTCATGCACTAGATCCATGAGCCAAGTCAACATCTGCGATCTTTTCACTCAGCCGATACTGAAAGATATTGGTGCATGACTAAATCTTACTAAGAAATTTGATAAGATCTAGAATCTTACTGTGTTGGATTCAAACTTCTTGGAGGCCATCCTCACACTCGCACTGCAACAGAATAAAGCAGTCAGCAATCAAACTAAGGTAGATACAAAGAGACTCCAAAAAGAAGGGCAAAGCCATTCCCTATCTCGCAATGTTAACGAAAGTGAAAAATAGTCGGTGTATCCATCCCGATGATTCGGATACACTCCGAAATGTAATAGGTTCGTCCTTGGCCCATGCTTTACCCTTCCACCAAGTTTCATGAAAATCGGGCCAGTAGTTTTTCTCTAATTCTGCTGACAAATAAACCGAACCAAAAACTTAACCTCCTTGGCGGAGGTCATAAAGACAGGGATGTTTCCTTACCTCCTCTGCAGCGGTGCACTCTCCTCTTCTTTCTTCCTCATCATCTGTGGAAAACAAGGCGGATGTGAATGCGTGTTAGCAGACCTTACAGTTGTCCAAATATCAGCAGCTAATGAGCAGCACAGTTACATCACTCTAGTGATGAGTTAGGGTGTTAACAAAGCAACCAGTCAGCAGTAACAGCTGGTAAATATTCCTTCAGCTATTAGCATAAGCCCGAAGCTTGAGTGGCACAAGCAAATGACCCTGACGAGATAGTCTAACAGCTGATGTGAGATTAAATCGTGTTTTAACAGTCAAATAGGCAAAAGTGAATGTTGGCATTTAGCAGGGAGAATGTGTGCATGCATGTGTGTGTGTGTGTTGGATGTGTTTACCCTGAAAGATATAGTCCTGGAGCTCTGTCTGACGAAAGCAGGTTTTGCCGTCTGTTCAAAGTTGCTGTTAGAGGAAGAGCCATTCACACGGGTCTGAGGTAAAATAAAAACAAATTTACTGCTACATATGAAAAGATTGAACTATTCCCATTCAGATGAAGATGAGCTCCAGTGAGCATCTCCTATCTTCAAGACTGTTTACTTTGTGCAATGGAGCCAATGATAGTTTGTTCTTATTGACACAAAGACTAACTTTTACTCTTTTAACACTAGAGGGTGCTGCTGCTTTATTGGATTGATGAGCAGCAGCGTCAGCACTTTGCAGCTAAACTCCGTGAGGCAAGCAAAACATGAATATAGTTATGATGTAAATGAGATCATCTGACTGTGTGTGTGTGTGTGTGTGTTAAAATACCTCCCATGTGTGTCCATTCTGAATGGGGCTTTGAGCTCCCCTGGGAGAGGGGCTCTGGCAAGGCGAAAACCGGCGTTCTCGAGGTGATAAGGGTGCCGTCGGAGAGCGAGGGCTCGTGGGACTTGTGCACCCGCTGGTGGAGGGGCTTTTGTCGAGTGAGATGGAGACAGAACTGCAACACCAGAAACACGAGTGAATTGAAAGTTCAGTTAAGGATGTGCATGAGAATGCAACCAGTGATCCAACTCACAGTAAAGCTGCAGAGTATTAAAGTCTTTACTGCTCACTATTCACCATTCTCCTTTTAAGATATTGTTGTCTCTATGATCTGTCTTCACTTATGGGATAATAAATAATGCTTCAAACCAATAAAATGACTTGTTTGTTGCCAAACCAAAAACCGGTGGTGCAGGCTAACTCAATGTCTTGTTATCCAGAACTTCTTAGACAATATTCTAGACAAAGTCTGTCTATATATGTGAGTTTCCAGTTGCTATTTTTACTGTATAAATACATGTGTCTCTTGAAGACCGGTTTGTCAGCAAATATGGCTTTCTTCGTATGGTTCTATGGTTCTTCCCTTCTGTTGAACTTTTATTCCTGTGTGGAATCGATAACTTTATCTTATCTCAAGGACATGTTTGATCTGTATTTGATCCCTCCCGATGACTCGCGTACAAAAACATCAGACAGAAAATTGTGCTCATTAACCTGACAAACTTGCGAGCCGGGTTGGACCATGGCTTGGGATCGGGGTCTTTGCTCGACGACTGTCCATTTTCATGCTAACAAAGAAACAAACAAGAGACCATCAACATGAGCGCACAGCATACAAGCTTTTTCAACAGAGCCTCCTGAGACATTACATAACACTGTACGATTATGGCCTAATTTGCAGATACATTGAATTACAGCCACCTGCCAGTTAGAAAAGATAAAGTTCAAATTATGACCTTAAGCACACCTTATCAAAGTTTTATAGATGATTTGCATGGTCATTTGATTCACAGGAAGAGTGCAAGTCCAGTAATAAGACAGGAGATCCATACAGTATTTTCCTCAAATTCTATCATTGCTTTATATATTCTGATGCTTCTATACTCAAAGAGAATATACCAAAGTTGTTTATAACTAGCAAATACATATGACATGCATGTGTGTATGTGTGTGAGCATCATACACTCTCGCTTTATCTGGCTTTGTTCACCCAAATATTGTTAGTAATGCACACAGAGTCTTTCCATACAGACCATGTAACATTAATTCCCTGAGGGGGGAAAAGTTGTTGTTGTTGTAGAATCTAGAAAATGATTAACATGGCTCTCCCTCTGTGTGGGGTAACAGTTGACCATGATTAACCACGCTGCAGGGTGGCACTATTGGTAGCGCTGTGTTATGACTGAGTGACGCATTAATAGTTTGGTTGTGAGTGTCTTTGTTTACTTGTCTTGTCAAACGATTTGTCTGTCAGTGAAGGCAGTTCGTACTTTATTTTTTCCCATTATAGCTACATGGCTCTATGGAAATGTTGGTCTGTTAGTCCACCACTTTGGCCCATTCTGAATTATCTCAACAACTATTGGGTTTATTGCCATGACATTTGTTACAGACATTCATGGTCTCCAAAGGATGAATCCTACTGACTATGTAATTCCCCGACTTTCCCTTTAGCACCACCTCACTATCTACTGCCTAGATTAGCACAACATTTGGTTCAGACATTCATGGTTCCCTGACGATGTATCCTAATCACTTTGGTGTTCCAGTGACTATACTATATATGTTTGTTACCAGCCGCGACCCTGTGCGTCTGTGTGTGTCGTCATGGCAAAATGTGGAGACGCCTATAGCGGGAATTTTATTTCTGTCTGTCTGAGGACAGTTTTTGTTCACCGTGATAGCGTCACAACCGTGCAAGATGCAGCCACGGAACTTTACAGGTGTGTAGTTAAGATCAAAATTAAGGCAGAGTTCGAAGATGGGTGTGGTCCAAGGAAGGGCGCCAGAAGTAGAGGGATAGGAATTAGGAAAGGGGCCATTGCATTGTTGTCATATAATAAATATGATAAGAAAATATTTCTTTCACTCTGCTGAAAGGTAAAAAGTGACTCCAGCCTTACTTGTCTGTTTGTCATGTTAGTGCTGGTATTGCCGCTGCTGTTGGTGGGGCTGTAAGAGGCTGTTTTTGGGGGCGGTTGTGGTTTGGATGTGGATGAGGGCAACGCACTACCCTGCTGCTCCTCATCCACGTCCCCCACTGGCCCCACCCAGTCTCCTCCACTGCAGTCCTCCGCTTCATCCTCCCCTACTTCCTTCTGCCTTCTCAGTGTCTCCATATGTCTCATCCTCCGCTTTTCATCACGGACACGCAGTATCTCCACGAAGTCTATCGGCTCCACACTGGAAAGGAAACGGTATACACATACACGTGAATGACCGATACATATGATGGATCGTCTCTTGCGAGGGAAAGGACCTGTCAGTCCGGTGTCGGATCAGGTTTCTCTCATGAAAGGCTCTACAGTTCATCTCTCTCTTTGAAGACTGCTTCTGCTCCAGGAGCTCAGCATGGTGGTGTTTTGATAGCTTTTCATACTATCCATGCGTGGTATCAGGTTTCTTCATGTTTTTGAAAAGATGACACACTCCCATGGGGCAAAAGTGTAAGAATCCTCTCTCTCTGCCTCTGAAATCCATCTATAAGAAGATGGATTCTTACATACAGTACGAGCACCCTGTGGCTCTCTGACATACAAGAAAGATGGAAAGAATGTAACAGAAAGATAGAAGAAGAGAGCCGTACGTAAACAATAGGGCTGCACAATATATCGGCTTTTCTTATCATCGTCGCGATAGCAACTTGCACAATAAACACGAAAGACTGCGACACATCCCAAAAAGAAAACTGCACTTTAAATTGTAAATATCATATCACTTTTTTATGGTGAATGTTGGAAATAATTTCCTTTCTTTTTTCATTTAACAAGCAGTTTGTTGTATTTTAGCAGTTCTGAAAGAGCAGAAAGGCAGATCTGAGTATACACTTTATCTGTTTATTTATCGCAAGGAATATCGTTATCGCGTTATTCAACGCCCTTATTGAATATTGCATATTATATTTATTGTGCAGGACTAGTAAACAAGCAAAGAGAAGAAGAGCAGAGCCCACACCTCCAGCAATAGAGTGATGTTCACACATGCAGTCTATAAATCAAGCTTTGACAAGTTGCCTGAATGAATAAAGCTCTTTACTAAATGGTGAGAATAACCTGCAGAGGCCCTGGGACATCTCACTTGTGGAGTCTGTCCCAAAGGTGCTGTCACTGGTGGGCGTGTCTCCGGCTGTTTGGCTGAAGTCATCATCGGGGTCGGTGGTGCTGCTCTTCACCCTCCTCCTCCTCTCCCTTTCCACCTCCTCCTCGTCCTCCATCGTCCACTGGTGAGCGAGCCTGAGGACGGAGTCATAATAATCAGAGAACGTGGACGGATAACAGAAAACGAAACAGATAGACAAAATGCTGTCCAAAGCTCAACGTGAAAGTTTTTTATGAAATCTACAGAAATGCATCCAATCAGCTGTTTGTTTTAGTGGCTAGAAAGGAGAGATGGCAGTTATAATAACGGTTACTAAGAACCTGCTTTACTCGTTCATCAACTGTTTATGAGTTACAGTTGGTTGCTTGTCTGAACAACTTGAAATCATCCATTCAGTCTGGTATTATTCAGGATTTGTGTCGTAAACTTGGATTAGTTGAATGGTGCAGCAAGTTACAGTGCAGCAGAGGGCTGAACACATTAATTAAGGTTAAATAAAGTTATCTCTAGACTCTTAAGACAACTGTGACTTTATAGCATATTATTAAATTACATTATTTTATTTTATTCATTACAGCAAAGGTAGAAGTGCCTGTAATAATGATAATGACACCAAAGGAGGCAGAACATAGCTCAGTGAGCTTACAAGGCTGCTGACAAGATTTTATAAATTATCTAAATTAATATTATAAACTCATCTCTGTTCTGCTTGGCTGCAAAAATGGGCTACTTTAATGCTAGTAAGTTAAATTCCATAACGCATGTTAAAAAAAGCAGCAGCTGCAAATGGTGCTCTCAAACACAGGTGTCATATTCTCTTAAAAAAAAAAAAAAAAAAAAACTCCGGATATAAGCTTACCTGGACATAGCCGACCACGTCTTAATCCGACTGACATATTCTC
>JAOVVB010109030.1:0-12828 GCA_028570985.1 Heterobranchus longifilis
CACGGAAACCCAAACCACAACCTTTTTTCTAACTCTACCAAGTTATTTTATTGCATAAACCTAAAACTACTGAAACAACGTCCGTTTTAACAATGTTAATGACGTGTTTAAAACCATGAGCGTAACGTTGGTAGGTATGAGGAAAGAAAACTGCTCTGGGAGCTAATTTAGTAAACGCTCGTATGGGTCGTATTAAAGAGTAGGACAAATATTACTCTCACATAAATTATACATTATTACAGAAACTAAGGAAGAAGCGCTGCCTACAGTCTTTGTCTGTGTGCCAAAGGGCGAACTTTCCTCCGCCCGACGGCCGTGTGTGTGGTATGTTCAGATATCCCTGGTGGCCTCTGATTGGTTGATACCGCACGCTGACAATAACTGGATCTGGGGCAGAAAACTTTACGGCCAAGAAATGTTGCCAGATCGGACGATTTCACAGACAACTGGGCAGCTTTAGATTGGTAAAAAATTACCTTGGGTGGGTCGACAAAATGTTGGCTGTTTGTTACAGTGTAGATGTTTTTTCTCACAACTGCTTACTAGCTCGAAGGCTAACAGGCTCGCTGCAGCCGACTTCTATCTGTCAGAGTCAGACCGTAACAACAGCAGACGTTACAAGGTAAGATTACTGGAACGTCTGTAGTAATATCCTACATATTTGTGAATATTTGGGTACATTTTATTAACCTAATAATATATGGTTATTGTCTACTGGTGGACCCGGGGACAGTATGATAATAACATCTAAAACACAAGATTCCCTTTCAGTGGTTTCTGTGACGTGACATATTTTAAGTTTAAAAATACAAAAACGCCATCTTGTGAGGATTGCGCTCTGTTTTACATTTTGCTTTGTTTGGCTAAAAATGTTGTTTGTTTTCACAGAATCCAGCTGCCGTGCAGGGTAAAAAAAAAAGTTCTTTAAATCTGTCAAATCTGATGGAGAAGGGAAAAGAGGACAACAAGGGACCTTACTGTGAGACCTCCACAAACGTGATTATTTTATTGAGTCAAAGGCAGTGGGTTTGATCAGTCGAATTATTAATTTAAAAAGATTTGCAGGGGGGGGGGGGTTTCTTCCCTTCTCCATCAGATTTGACCGATTTAAACAACTTTTTAGCAAAACAAAACAAAACTTTAGGTAAACAGTATGCAATCCTCACAAGATGGCGCCCTCCTATACAACACAGTGTAACGTCAGCTTCACATCCTCTTATAGAATCGTAGCCCCACCTAGTGGAAAAACCACGCCGCGCCACTGGAGGTGATGTCCAGCTATTCTCATGTGGTGGGACGCTTGTTGAAAATCCCGTGTTGACTGCTCAGAGTGTTGACATTCAGCATCTGTCCAGACTGAAAGGTTTCACAGCGCCCACAGACGTGTTCGGAACAATGAGGAAGCAAATGAGTAGACCTTTCACACCCCGCAGAGGCTACCGGGCCAATGGAGGGGAAGGCAACAGTGAAGAGAGAGCATTCAGTTATTATTCAAATTAATGTTACAGGTGACATATGCAGACAGAAAAATAGAGAGAACAGCAGCCTGCACGTCCGCTCCAGGCAGGGGGAGGCTGGGAAACCTTTTCCAATTGCTTTAACTCCACAATAATTGAACGCTGATTTTTTTTTTTCTTTAGACTGCAGAGTCCTTCAAGTGACATTCATTACATTGGATTTAAAGGAGAGCATTACAGAGGTACAAAGCTGATTTATTATGTACGTCATCTCATGCATACCTCAGCAGTGTTTCATTTTCTTATAGTTTTGTTTGGTCCATGGAGAAATGGAAGACACTGAATCATTGTGTTAATTACAGCTGATGAAAATGATGTAAATGGAAAGCAAACCGTGAAGTATACTGTTAAACCAACTCATTAAGCAACATGCTATTTCCAAAACAGTAACACTTTAGCTAACTGCAGGTACATCTGAGTATATTTTGATTGGATCGTCCATCTTATCTGCTTTAAAATATATGTATTATCTGATACTACTGTCCTCCTGATTCTTCTATAGCTGGATATTTGAGAGCCACTAAGTGATCACAGCTGTATAACTTTATTCAGAATTATCCCCATTGAAAAAACTTCTGCTATCAATGAATAATTTACTATCTCTGACAAAGTCGAGTTCGGATACATTACATGGGAAACAGGCTTTTTCTTTTCCCGCTCGTGCACCTCAGATGAACTCGGTCAAAGTAGGCCGTCAACTTTTCCCAGAACTCCGTCATCCCATTTATACATCTGCAGAGCTATCAGACTGCAGAGATATCAAATGGCTTTGAGAAAAGTTTAAAGCTGCACTGATTTTTTTTTTTTTTAATGAAGAATGGGTTTATTATTATGTGTAGTGTGAAAAGGGTCACTTAAAGTGTCAAGCCCAGAGAGAATTATCACCCAACTCTACAATTCTCCTCAGCTCTACATGGCTTCTTTCTCTCTTTTTTTGCCTCGTTTAGCTCATTGTTTTGGTTTTATTGTCCACAAATGTATCCTGGGAACCAACCCTATACACCTGCTAAAGTCATGTTTCATTCCATATTGCACATAGTGTCTGTCCACTCTGCCATTCAAAGAGATTTCCAATCAGCTAGAAACTTGAAGATCCAATCACAACCCTTTATCTCATTATGGTGGTGCATCAACAAGCAAGATGGCTGCTGCTGATGTGGTATGTCCATTCATGCAGTGCTCATGAAACTCAGAGCAAACTGTGAAACTAGGTAAGGCTGATCAAATATGACTCAAGATTCTGTTACTACACAGCCTACTTCTCTCCTAAAATGTTTTCAGAATCATATTTTAGTGTCCTGTTTAGCTGCAAAGTGAGTGAACAAGTCTCACTTCCTGTTTCCTGTTTGGACGCTGGATGTGCTTGAGCTCTTGACACTCCATTGTGTTTTAATGATACTCTAATTATATTCTAGTATTTTTTGTAAAGATCTTGAAGTCAATTTAACATCAGATTTTAATCTACACGGATATGCAGTCAGAAGTGGTGGGTGGTTTTCGCTTCATGTGATATTTAGTGGATTCCTGAAAACTCGGCCTCCTCCATCTGCTGTGGCTGCAGCCCAGTGAGGAGAACACTCTTGGACTCTTGACAGACGAAAACCACTGGGCCGTGAGGTAACTATGTTTTGTGTCGGCAACAAAAAAAAAAGACAACATTTGTGACCAGGTTGCCATTTTTCTCATGCTTCAAGGCAAGCACAGCTTCAACCTGCATGTGTGTTGCTCTGATACATTTTGGTCTGCACCATTAATAATGCCCCTTGGAAATCGAAAATGAACTGAGAGGTTCCAGACTAATATGCATTTGTGAATTAGTCGAGTAATGCCAGGCTAAATGTGCTGCTTTGAGTCAGTCTCACTGTTATCACAGTCAGAGAAGTCTACAAGCCAAAATATCTCAGTTATGAGAGCATCCGACTGAAGATCCAAAGGTCCCTGTCCGATCCTGGGTTTTGGCAGGAAGGGTGTCTGGTTTTGGAGACGGCAGTAGCTCAGTCTGTAGGGACTTGGCTCAGGTTGGTTTGAGTGTCAGTCAATGTGGTTCAGTGCTGAGGAGCCCCGAGAGCATTTTCCATTTACCTTACTGTCGTACATCAAGACATCAGTATTTTATCAAATTCAGAAGTCCACAGTTCTGGAGTTCATTGGTATGTGTCACTTAAATCTTTATCTTAAATCTTAATCTTTATTATTCATAAAGTCACAGCTAAAGAAACATCTAATTTCATCTTAAACTGCAGGACAAGCTGTTTCTGTTAGTAGTACACTTCTATTTCTTCTATTTTTTTGTGTTCTTTCTTTCTTTTTGTTTTCAGGACAATCAGGAGAGAGGATTCCAGAAATGTTTTTTTTTTTTTTTACTGCAGAGCGGAGGGACTGTGAGACCAACGTTACTGACCAAACACTCTGTATCAGTGATGGCTGTCAGAATGTAGAGCTATTTAACACTTATTTTAACAAAGTGTAAAACACCTTAATTTAACTGTCTGTCATTAGGAAAAAGAATCACATTGACTGTGTCTGTAACTCATTAAATCATTATCCGTTACTTAAAATGATTTTGATTTTATTTATTTTATCAGTGTGATGCTTGTCACATCTGTCTGCGCAGCATTCTCTGTGGCAACCTGCAGCGATCCACAGGTAGTTTATTCCCCTCCCTACTCTTCCTGATATACCTGCAGTAACATTTTACATTCAAGACTATGTGTGTGCTATGCAACAGCCCCATCACTCTGACATCTGTCCACATGCATGTCTATAGGTCCTGTGTGTGCATGTGTGTGTATGTTAATAGTTTGCTAATTTTATAAGGCTACAATATGTCAGATTATGCTTTTTGTTTTGTTTTGTTGTGGAGAACTGCCTTCAAGTGGCAAAATAAACACAAATAATATGTTAATGCTGAAATACAATCGCACCACTGCAACAGTGTTCAGACGCTGCTTCTGTTGTCTCCAGAGATGAGCAGTATTTTAATTAAATGTATTGGAAATACGTCTTTGATTACTTTTTAGTGTTTTGTCATTTATATTTTTCTGAACAGAAAAAAATACGATGTAACTTGTAACAAAATACATTAAGAGCTTGCATTTGTTTATTTGAAATACTTAAAGGTAAAAAGTAATAATCTCAAAGATTTTCATCACACACACGGGAAAAGAAAAGAGAGATGACTACAGACAATGACAACCGCCGACTGACTTTTTATAAAGTTAAGTTTAGGAAAAACATCATGTTTGGGTTAAAATATATACGTTTGTTACATTAATTAAGTACGTAAGTTACGTATTCAGTGTAAATAAGTCAACGTTGACTATTGGTTTCACATGGGACATGAACAGCGGTCTCTTGGGTGAAAGTGTTGGACCCGTCCATCAGCCCATCCTCCTCCCAATGCAGACTTTCTCACTCTTTATACTGCGTCACCTGACTTGCTGCAGATGAGTTTACATTGGATTTAGTTGAAAGCACAGTGCGACTAAATTACGTGAAATGACATGCAAAACGCAAAAAAATGCTTTGTGATAACACACAAAATGACTTAAGAAATGTAGGGGGTTAGGGTCAGACGCATATTGAGACAACTAAATGGCAAACATGTGATAATATTAGTTTGTGTTGAAACAAGGTTCTGGCAGATCGTTAAAAAGTCTTAAAAGGCACTGAATCTAAAAATAAGGCCTTAATTGGTGAATTAGAAGGAGTCTCTTGCGCAGCAGCCTCTCCTAAGGTCGGTGCTCATAGTAAAGAACATAAGACGTGAAAACATTTTCTATGGGTCACTTCACGAGGACTGCACCCAAAGAAAAATACTGGAGCACACGAATCACTATGCAACATTTATGAAACGGTGCAAATGACTGACGTTTCGACGCACACAGCGTCTTCTTCAAGAGTCAAACCTTAATTGGTATTAATGTCTTAAATCAGTCTTTCAAAAGTCTTAAAAATACTAAGATAAGAAATGCTAGGAATATCTATTTTTAAAAAAAGATTGCATTGAGTGCATTAATGTCACTCAGATCCTCCTCATATTCACAGTGTGCCCATTATATTAAACTTAGTCTGGTGGGTTTACCAAATAATGCAGGGATAAAGCCTTCTTCTGGGCCACACAGGAAGTCTGTGTCCGTATTCCTGTTCTCAAAGTCTGTTCGCTACCAACAACAACCTCAGAGTTATCAACCTACACGCTGAAAAGTTTTGGATCATGTAATAATGCAGGCCTGCTCTGTTCTTTCCGTGAATGATTGTAAAGATCTACAAACACTATGTTTACATCATTTTCATGGAGGTGTTCCACCCACACTATTTTGCAGACGCACCGTCGCTGTATCTGCAGTACGCTGCCACCCAGAACGATTGTGATTGGTTTAAAGAAATACAAACAGCCCAGGGTTTTTTTCACTATCCAGGACTGAAAGTACATTCAAAACAAAATTGTCTAAAGTCTGGCTACACAAGACTACATTAAACTAGACTACACCACTACAATACCAGCACCAGGGTCAGCAGCAACACATATTTAAATATTATTTGTTTATTGTAAAATTGGTCTGGAAAAAAGTATTTAAAAGTCTTAAATCTAACTTGACTTAAGCTGTAGGAACCCTGAGAAAATATTTTGTATTTTCAAATTACAAATTCCTTATTATTATCAGTGGTTTATTTGAATACATTTTCTCATTTGTAACAAGATCATTTTTTATGCATTTTTGCCCATCTCTGGTTGTCAGTACAAAGCTGTTCTGCAACCACCAAAACATCACAGTGTTTCTGGCATTCAGTGTTTTTCAGTAGCTTTTTAATTAACACACTGTACATTATGACTGCCATGACGATGGCACATTCAGTCACCAAATAAACTTCTGGTTCAGGCAGTGACACTAATGATTCAATACACTCGAGCATTCACTTTTAAAGATTGATTTCTTCACCTCCAGAGAGATGAACAAAAGATCGCAATTAAAAGTAGGAGTTCAAGACTTTGAAGCCAGAGTACAGAGAATATAGTCAAGAGTCTATTATAAAAAACGATTTAATCCCTGTTGAATAACCTTCCTTTTGGGTCCGGTCAAATGATCAGCCAACACTTGCCAGTATTCACTTCCATATTACTGGGAAATCCCAGTGTAATCCCTCTAAACTGGCTTTAAAAACACTGTATATAGTGTGTTGATATCATTATAGTTTTGGCGTTTGTGCTTGTGAAAGTGAGACAGACAGAAGAGTGTAGAAAAATAAAAGATTAAACACCACAGCAGGCAATGCTGTCAATGTCTCTTTCTTCAAAAGAACTCGAGATTATAGAGGCGGCGAGACAGCATGAAGACCTAATAATATGTGATATTTGCATCTTTGAAATAAGCGGGGGACAATTTTGCTTCGATTTCAGCTCTGTGGTATCGTGGTCTTTGAAAATGGAGACTGCATTGTGTGCTTTATAAGTAGTATATGAAATAGTGATGAAAAACCTTCTGATTGTGGAGAGAATATGGGCCAGCAGGGGGGTTGAAAGTCAGTCGTCTGCAGGGTAATGGCATGATTTTATCAGAGTTATTTTACTCACTGAATGTAAAAGAAGGTGTCTTGGTGACATTGGTACAGGGGCAGATTAACAACTCACACACTGATACACTGTTTAAGTCAGGCACACAGAGAGGCCTTGTTCTGTTAAAGACACAGAACAGATAGCAGACTCTATTATAGTAATACTCTACCTATAGAATGTTAATGTTCTGGTGTGGATCTTTCCTTGAGTCAGAGCAGTGTTACCCTCATCCTGGTCTCGCATTGCCAGACCTGTCTGGCTGCACGAGGTGTCTGGCTTGTTTGTATTTTTTTTTAACTAATAACAATCATCTTGGGCGGTGCTAACGATGGTCTATATAGGAAGATCTGGCACTGCAGGCACCGCCAATGTTAAGAAAAGGTACACACTTCCAGTCTCCTAAGTCGGCGCGGTCGGCTCTTCCCGCCCATCTCCTCCGCCTCCTTTGGAAGTGAAATCTCGGTGCGGTTAGCTGAGCTGTGTTGCCAGATCTCGCGAGAGTTCGTTGCTGAGACAGAAAAATGTCTCGAACAAATTTTCTCCTCATCTGTCCATCTGTCATTTCAGTGTCAGGATGTTCAGGAGATATGTGGCTTGTGAAAACTGGGTCCAATTTTTATTTTAGTGGCTATGGGGTGAAGGGATCGATCATAATCTGTGATCACGTTCACTTCTTCCATTGGACTCAATACATTCAGAACTTCTTCTAGTCTCCTAAACTAAACACACGTCACACAGAAACAGGAAGTGACTCCAAGATGGGAGGTCTCTGTTTATCCCAACGTCTCTGGCAGTGCTGAGCTCCGGATGCATCGAAAGTGCCATTGGAAAATAGATAGCAGAGATTAGGGATGCACCGATCTGACTTTTTCAGCTCTGATATCGATCCCTGGGCTTTGGGTATCGGCCGATTCCGAGTACCGATCCGATACTTAACAAATGGCCCCGGTACCGAGGGCAACACATGGTGTGGTGAGGACAAATCACTTCTTCATAATCATGAAGAAAATGAAGATGAATTTTTGTAAACACGGGATCTTCAGCATTCAGAATCTTTGAACCAACTCTATGTTGTCCAAAATATGTCTTATTACAAACCATTTAACAATAAAGTCAGACAGTTATATACATCCTAAATATAAGAGCAAGCTGTGATCAAAAGATCCGTAATAAGTTTCTGTTCTGTCTATATAGACATGCAAGTAATCACCAAAAACTAGAAATTCCCACGATTGCAAAGAGACCTGAACACATCTCAAATCTAAATAAAGCACACACAATTTGTGGTCGAAACAACTGTATGTTGTCCAAACTATGTCTTATTACAAAGCATTTTAATAATTAAGTCGTACAAATATAACATTTGTGATCAGTTGTGATTAAAAGCTCTGATCATTTTCTCTTCCGTCGATATAGACATGCAGGGTATTGCCAGAAACTACAAATTCCTACCTTTCTAATGGCATCCGAATGCCCCTCGCATCCACAACACATCCGTCACTATTTGTAAAACAAGCGATCAAACTTCACGTTTTACTGTCAAAGTGACATAACTCTGCCCGTAAGCGCTGCTGATGTGTGACGTAGTACGCGCACACGTCATCAGACGCAAACATAGAAGTGAATTGAATAGATTGGCCCCATTGTCACGATACCTGATCCAGATATTTGAGTCAGTATCAACCCGATATCAGATATCAGATATCAATATCTGATCGGTGCATCCCTACTCTAAAGCAGCAGAGAAACCACACACTGCAAAAACACAGACTGCAATTAACTCAAACTTTGAAGCTCCATCGCACACTTTATACAAGTAAAGGAGCAAAAACATATTGCACAGAGAGAGTGCACACTGCTTTTTGGCATTGCTGTATGTGGTGTGTTTCCCCCCCTCGACGGCTGGTCCCCTGCGGGGAGGAAGACGGCGTGCGTGTCAGGATTGTGTGGGTAAAGAGAAGCACCATTAATACAACGTGTCCCAGCAGGGGTGGAAGAGGCAGAAGTTTGGACCGTTGCAGAATAATTGATTTAAATCTCATCACGCGCCGCCTCTAGAGCAAAGCAGTGCTGCACTCTGAGTGCCTGCTGTGTTCTGCCTAGCAACAGAGCAACACTACTTTTACTGAGATAAAGACTAAGACCCCATTTACACCTGGCATTAAAATGTGTCTCCTATCCAGATTGTATCTCGATATGATTTCACCTTATTACATTTACACTAGGGCCCGACCGATATGGAATTTTTGAGTCCGATACAATACAGATTTTTGATGGGAAAAATTAACCGATTCCCAATATGGCAGCTCATATAGTGAATTTTTGAGCTGGAATGAAAATAGAGCTTTTCTATGTGGATTGTGCACCGATATGACTGCAGAGGTACTCAGATGGCTGCTTTCTTAAACAAATAACTTTAATAGAGCATATGTAACTATGAACACTGAGAAAATGAAGAATAAATTAAAGTAGAAATTAAAACTTAATAGTACTGTAAGTCAGTCAATTGTTGACCATTTAAATAACTATGTAATGACACATTTCTAAATCAACTCAAGCATCATTTTCTGCATTATATGTTCTGTAAAATAAGTTTTCATTTCGGCACATATTGGACAACATATACACCAATATGTCTGTGACAGGCCAACATCGGCTGATATTATCAGTCGACCGATGTATCGGTCTGGCTCTAATTTACACCTGATATTATCATGCATCTCCAGTGTTGTGGGTAAGTGACGTGGTCTGTTATGGGAAGCAGACTACCGTAACACACCGCAGCAGTATGGATAAGTTGCAATCGTCAGCCATAAAGTGTCAAGAATAGCTCAAGTTGCAGCAGAATAATTGTTCTGGAAAGGCTGCATGTTATGTTTGTTGCCTCCCGAAGAGAATAAAGTGTTTGCAACGCTATTCTATATACAATTAGTCCGGACTGTGCTACGCTAGTTAACTGCAGCTAAACGAGTAGGGCAGTACCTGGATTTGGCTGTTCAATACGACGATTCGACTATTCATTCTGTGGCTTAAACATGTTTTATTACAGTTTATGCATGTGCGGCGAGATGTGCAGCTTGTTAGACGGCTTTACGGTGTGTAAATAAATAAAACAGCCAGACGCACAGATCACAGTCTCCTCTATTAAACTGACTTAGTGTTAGTATAAACAACCCAGTCTTGTGATATAGTCACGACATTTAATCTACTGATTTGTGTAGCGACTATCAAGCAGCGCTTTAATAAACTGAGCAGAACAGCGGCATTCACATATAATAGTAAACAAGCCAAGTTAGTCCTCTGAGCTCAGTACGCCAAAGACAGAGGTGCAACATTTTTGCCGACACAAGGTATTAAAGATATGTCAGAGACTATACTGTAGTAAGCTGATGTGGGCTATAAATTCACCACTTATGATCAGAGGGCACAAGATGCCTCAGCTGACTGTAAAACTTAAAGTGAAATTTAAAGGCAAAGCTGCGTTAAAGAGAGGACGTCTCACTCTGCAGCTCATTCTGAGGACCAAAATGTGCCCAGAAGTACACGGCACACTGACTGACAAAAGAAAAAAAAACGACGGCTTGACTTGAAGCATCTCAGTCGACTAAGGGGGTTTACGACTGATGCTTTGAATCATCAACTTTCAGGGGGCAGCCGTCTGAACGAGCCAAGCTAAAATAACCAGAGGACTTCCCAGGGTTCAGAGGTCACATGCTGCACCGAGGAGCCACAGCTGTTCAGCGCACGGCAGGACGGATAGACATGTTGCCAAGGTTTGCCATTTGAAATGCAGTTTCGGGACGTTTAGTTGTTGTATGTGGATTGACAACGCATTTACACTTCACTGATAAACCAGAGAAATGTAGTTACTCTGGGCTTCATGATCTCCCATTTGTCCAGGAAATCTTCCAGGAGACGTGGACGGCACGTGAAAGCACATTTTCCTACATGCTATTTCAATTTGAAGAACATTTGGTCACATCAGCAAATTTTCCTGTAGATTGTGTATGTGTATGGACATTTTCCCATTTTAAGATCAGCACTTTTTCCTCTACAGAATTTCATTCAATAAAAAGGTGCAATATCACACCCCCATCAGCTTTTGTGACAACTTAAAGTCGCCAAACTTTCTCCTTAAAGTAACAGAAAGGTGGACTGATCGTCACTGCTGTGACTTTATTCAATCTACCAAAACTGTAAGAGACTCGGTGACCGATATACAGAATGATGAAATACTGCCGACAGCAGACTACACTGGATCAAGAATCCAGTCTTCCGTTTATTCCGGTTCACGAAACATTGAACACAGACACTCGTCTCACAGGCCTGTCTCCTCACTGAACACACAGACACACACATACACAGACACAGACACACACACAAAGGGCAAGCTATAAAAATATCAGTGTCACCCACTCTGCTGCTGATGCTTGTGTTACTATGGTAACGGTGTAACCAACAGAAAAGTGAGCCGAAACTCAGCAGAGGTCAATCAGTGTCACGGCAGCAGCGATGTTTGAATCCAGCTTCACTTTTTCTGCATGACGGTTTACACCATAATTCTGTAGACAGTAAAACATGTTTCACATGTCTAAGCATGCCACAATGACATATTCACAGGGATAAATAAATAACAAATAAATAAACCTTTTGTGTAAGCCAGTGTACATGTATTTTGGCCGTAAAAGCCCAAATTTGGTGGCCTTCGACGTGTGTGACAAGTAGGGGCCGACCAATTAATCGGGCCGATTAATGACATTTTGAAATAATCGCCATCATAAGGCTGGTTAAACAAAAGAAATGTCTGCAAACACATCTGCAGGCAGCCTAACATTGTTTTTATTTATTATTTTTTTATGTAAGTGTATACATTTCAGAAACAAAGAGATGCTATCTGCTGCATAAGTGTTGAATACATGTTCATTTAAGTTCAGCCGTTTTGTCTCACACTTATTATTATTTTTAAATTGTTGTATTTTTTCAGATGCAAAAACAAAACAAAAAAAAACAACAATATCAGCATTATAAATCGGCCATCGGCCGCCCTGCTCTATAAATATCGGCATCTGCAATTGAAAAACCCATATCTGTAGACCACTAGTTACAAGACATATCATGAGTGAAATGAGAATTTCTGCCTTCAAACTGCAGCATGCCAACAACAGTCTACAAAATCTGGATTCAGACAGCCAGGTTTTATGACATCATATGCCTAAGGAACCAATCAAATCACTTGTGGCTGGGACATTCTATAGATGAGAGCAGCCATTCGTCACTTCACAGGTGCAGAACGACCACGCCCCCTCCTGAGTGAAAACAAACACTGTAAAGTACCGTGTGTCTAATGGGAAAAACTAGAGGCACCATGCCTAAAAACTCCTGTGTCACATTTTTCTCATCAAATATTAATTAAAAAAACTGTTCACCAGTAAGCTGGTTAACAGAGGTTTTGCTCTGATGGAAACAGTTGAAAACTTTATTTGCCTCGTCGTCAGCCATTTAAAATGCACATTAACTTATTAAATAGACTTTTCACGATTCACACAGTTCTTCTGATAAGTTTGTCATGTTTCACGAAGCAGAACTCTGATTTAATGAAATTCTGTGTTATAAAAATAGCGTGGAAGTGCTGACTGGCGGTGTTTCCGGATGTCAAACACTTCTTTCTTTAGTTTATTTAACTTAGTTCACAGAAGAGCTGTAAATGTTAAATATCAGCCAAAATAGAAAGTATGTCTTTAGGAGTCATACGTT
>JAOVVB010109041.1:0-12828 GCA_028570985.1 Heterobranchus longifilis
GGAAACAGGAGTAGAGGGACAGGAAATTGAATGAATGATTCATTCTTCTTTCTCCTCATTTATGGTTATTTTTCTCTCAACTTTCCATTTACATGATGTTTCATCCTTGAGTCCCTGGAGACCATCTTCTCTCTTGGTGATTCACAACCTTTTATATAAACGCACAAAGGCACAAAAACAGTTGCACTTTAATTTTTAATTTGGGAGTAAAAAAAAAAAACATTAAAAAAGACAATAAAAAGCATGCGCTGTGAATGTTCTCATTTTTATTTTTTATATTTTTATAAGTGAAGTCCATTCAAATCCTTAACTCAAGCTGACTCAACATTATCATGCAAGATGTTTTTATCGTAATGTAATGTAAAGTGCGATGTTGTCTAGGATAGTATTTAGCAAATACGCTTTTTGTGAAACTGAAGGCTTAAGTGCAATGTTTGGCAAATTATTATAAATTATATTATACACAAGATACAAAATGATGCAACATATAGAACCAAAGGTGTGTTTTTCGATCTTTTTCACCCCATGCATCTTTAGCCCCCTTTTCCACTGGCCAAAACCCCCACTAACATCTGGCTTTTGTCTTTAGTGGGAAAGGTTACAATCTGTATTTATCGGCTCCAACTCCAATCGGCAGTGATGGAAACATGACAGCCGGGTGGATACACTAATTTTCTGCCCTTTTCTGGCGTGATGCGATGACGTCGATAACTTCTGCGACTCTTTGTCATCTCAGCTACAAATTCCGTCCATCTCCGTCCAAGCAGCACTCGAACATCGTCCCAAATTAGTCTGCACCGAGTTTGAAAGAGAGACTAAATAAGTAACAAGTATAAGTAACCACCGTAACATTTTCACTGGCCTCCATACTGCTTTCTACTGTTTATGAACCCTGTTTTCTGGCGGGTTTGTGACGTTGAATGTGAACCAAAAAAAACAGAAAGGCACACTTGTCTACTGGTAATGGGAAAGGAGTCTATCACCTACTTTTAGCAGGTTATCCCATGTTTAAAAATCTGCATATATGCACTAATTTTGGTGGAAAAAGAGGAATTGCCTTTATTGTGCAGCCCAGGGCAGATTTGTGTCTTTGCATTATCTTTATATGCTGTTGTACACGCTCAGTCTAAACTCATCTTAACAGCAAAAGTGGGGTTTTGTTTGGTTCCAGAAGGGCAGGGGCACTTAACTACTTCTATTGTTCCATCACTCTGTGGTGCCATTAATCCACATTAACAGATGTTAAGACGTTCTGTCACCGAGGTACCCGCAGAGGCACCTTGCATGGACACCATGCTGGCTCTTGGCATGATAATCAAAAGTATTCCTTTGGCATTTCCTATCATACTGTATGTGAAATGCTAACAAAGCTCAGCCACTAAGTTCGAGAGAGAGAGAAAAATGTGCTTGTGAATATGACATTATCAAAGCCAGTGGGGCAGCGTTGGATTGACAGATGGCCACAAACCCCAGCTCTACAACCGACTTTGAATGAACACAGTGTGTTTTGGCCTTGAGACAGCATGTCTTGTAACTCCCGTTCCTCGTCAAACACTCTATCCATTTCTAACCCAAACACTTTTCTTCTAAGTCATTTTCTTCTCCTCTCTCCATCTCCTGCCCCAGTTGCACCTCTTGACTTCTTTTCCTCTCATTTCTCCTTTTCGACTAAAAGCTCAATAATTCAACTGTGCATTACTAACACCATTTTCATCACCCCGCAACTAATTTTCCATAGGCTGCATCTTGTTTAAATGGGAAGTGCAAATCAATGATTGGCATGTTTCCAGAAAATGGGTTAAATTTAAGACCGTTCATATAGTTTGAATGGCATCTGAATGGACTGTGTGTGTGTGTGTGTGTGTGTGTGTGTGTGTGTGTGCATTGTTAATGTGGACATGCTGGCATTTAAAGTAATCAGGTTCTTTTTATTCCTCTATAGCCTTTGATAACAACCAGCTGAATGGTTCAGTTGTGAGAGGCTGAAGAGAAATTTGGAGTTCGATTGAAATACAGTTCACCTTCAGTAATTTGGACTGAAAAGGCAACTTATCTGCTTCGGTCCCATGATTGCCTGTGTTGTTATAATAGGCAATCAGATAAACACATTTATGCCCTGGAAGTGAAGCTGGCAAGCAGTCGCAGCGCTGAATCAGCCCTGATATCAGCAAAATAGTCAAAGAACATTACATACCTGATTGTGTGCATCATTATTTTTGAGTTGGAGATGCTGTTTACCCCATCTCATTTTCTCTCCTCATCTCACCACTTTGTTCTGTCTGTATTCATTTGACTCTCTTCCCCTTTTCTCTCATGCATTTCTTTCTTTTTTGTCTTTTTCAGTTTTCTCTCAGTTTAGTGTAGTATGTTTTGATTTCCTGAGACAGCTTTTCAAGTTTTTTGCATGCTATCGGTACGACTCTATGGATTGTAATGTCAATCTGTCTGTCCGTGTAGTCAAAATCAATAGTCCCATATATGTCATTTTTTGCACATAAATATAAATTGATTATTTTAGTATGTTACAAGCCTCAAAGTGTAGCTAGGTCTGACAATGTCAAGTTGAACCTGAGACGTCCTAAATGGCCACACTAAGGATAAACACTTGATAAAAACACCAGCCCTTCCATCCATCATCTATCCCCCAATTTTGCTTTCTGGTGTGTAATGAGCAGTAAAATACCACAAGGCTGATTATAGACTGTTGGTCTTGCCTACATGTGGGCTGTGTTTGGTCCGGTTTTGTCTCTGCTTGGCATCTCTGACTCTGAGATGTCATTTTTTGTTCCTGTGGATAAAGTAAATATTCACAGCTGGATTTGTTTTGGTGTTCCAGATGGGCACTGGTTAGAGAAAATAATTGGATTATTTATCATTTTAAAGCGGTACTGATCTCGATTTCATCAATAGATTCCAGTGTTTCAGTGTCTTCTTCTAACCTTTGTCTGCCTCCTTCCCTTTTATCTGCGTCCATTAGAGGTTTCACCCTGTGAAAGAAGTGTCGCCCCCTGTCGGTGTGTATAATGACCCACGCTGCGCTCTTGAGCTGCTGAAGAGGACCACGGGAGTGAAGAAAAGCCCATTTGGAATCACCGCAGTGCGCTTCACTTCACACAAAAAATACTCCACACCAGGTCAGTATGTGTGTGTTTGTGTATGTCCATGTGTGTAGTCAGTATGTGTGTGGTTGTGTGTGTGTGTGTGTGCCAGTCTATGCTGCGTTCAATTTGGATGCTGTTCAAAGTGATATTCCTCTTTGATATACGTAGTTATATTTTACAGATCCCTTTTCTCTTTTAGAGAGATTTATTATTGTTCTGTTTGTAACAAAATATGTTGTTTTGCATGGATTTCTTATACATACATAGATTTCTTAGAGTTGCCCTGTCAGACATAATTGGCACTAGAGTGTCAGTATGTCAGGATATGTTAGCTTTTTTTTGTGGTTTTAAAGTGTGAATCCTGTTCTCTTTCATTCCAAACAACCCATGTTTTTTAAAAGTTCAGATTTTAACTTGGCCATTATATTCAATCTGACAAGTCATAATTAAGAATAAGTACTACTTTGCAGCTTGTATTAACATTTTGAATTGAACGGAAGGGGAATTGAGTTCTGCTGTTGATTATTGTGCAGTGTGTGTGTGTGTGTGTGTGTGTGTGTGTGTGTGTGTGTGTGTATTGTCCTAAGAGTGGACCATTATGTTGGAGAGGTATGAGTCATTTCCAGAGCCTGGTTTTGCATTTAGCCTTTAGTCTAAAAACACTCTAAAATAGGGTTAAAATTATATATTTGTCATTATTATCTGTTTTCATCTCACAAATTTGAGCTCAGAATATGAATCAATAAGACTTGTATATGTATACTTGTGTATAGAATTGTATGTGTATTTTGTTATTGCTGAGCCTGTACTGTATATTACCCTGCACAGCAGCCATTTATGTGAAAAAACCCTTCAGACTTTTAGACCTGCTTTTATGCTCTTTTCAAACCGTCGCTGAATTTGAGGACGTTCCATGATTTTTCTGGAAAGATTACACGTTAGTGTGGTGTTAAAGTGCAGTTCTAAAGGAGTGTTTGACATATATATTGTGGAGCAGGTAAGTCAACATTGCACAGAAGGTCATTATCTTGCTTCTTTGTTATTGTTGTTTGTTTTGGTACAAATATTCTTTCTCTTAATCAACTTCTAACTCTTGTAGAATTTTAGAAAGTATTATTTTATTCCAATAAGTTCAATGATAAGATCCAATCCAGTCTTCTTTTGTTTTTGCCAGCAAAACACGAGTGTTTCTCATTTGCACTGCCTTGCATATTGTTGCATTTCTTAAATTGCTGAAAATGTTTCCTTCATTTGTTTGGGGCTCTAAACTGTTTTCTTAAGTTGTACAGTAGTACGCAGGGCTTTCTCAGCCATGGCATTATAAAAATAGAGAATCATTCTTCTGTGTTTTTAAGCATTTTCAAGCTGTTACCATGCAGGCGTTCACACATGCAGACATGCTACTGTAAAGGAGGAGACAGCTATTAAAATATCAATAGCACGAGTGTCTCCATATGAAATTTAGTGCAGCACAGGTGTAGCGCAGGCGTCAGTGAAAGCCAACACTACATAGACACTGCCAAAACTGGAGACACTAAGCCAAAGCTACACCTACGCTACATGTGTCTAATGTCTGTGTCCTGTAAGTCCACAGTATGTAAATTGTTCTGCATTATCGTAGAGGTTTCGACAGAACTAATAGGTTTGAGGGAACCTAAGCACTTCAGGATGTCATCTCAGGACAGTGAAAAGAAGCACGATATAAAAACATTCTCTACACTAATACACACAATAATCCACCTGTCTGTGCTCTGTGCAGGTCCAGGGTCCTATGATGTGTTTGAACATGGTTTAGCCCAGGAGAGTTTTAAAAAGGCGGTTTTAGAGAGAACTAAGAAGGGAGGCTTTGGCTCCACTGCTCAACGCAACTCCTTCTTCCACAACAAGGAATCCATAGAGGTCCCGAGTCCAGGACAGTATGAGGTAGGCAGACCCATCAATATAGTCATTCATTCATTTTTATGATATTAGCAGGGTCTGGAATTTGATTTGAGTATTTTCCAGGTCTGTATAGAAGTGGAGTATGGAAAAATATTTGTGTTTCCAGACTATTGCCCCTATTCTGGTTTTCTAAAATATAAAATTCGGAAATTCAAGATTTCAAAATCAAGAACAAAAGCACTGTCGTCCTCTACGTAATCTACCGAGAAATCTGGAAATTGGAGTCTGAAAAAGTCTGGAAATTTGAAATTGAAAATGTGTAGGAACCCTGTATTAATTCTGTCATCCATATCTTCATTGCAGTGTGTGTACATATGTGTGAATGTTGTGTGTTCAGACAGAAAAGCAGACAGAGGAGCACTACAAAAAGCAGCACACGGCGGTTTTCAAATCAGCTACAGAACGTCTGGCACTGCTGGCTAAAGTAAGTCTATCTCCCAGCATCCCCTACAGTTGTCTTCGTCTCACTCTTTCTTATCCTCACACCAAGTTTCTGTTGTAAAGCCGTTAAAACCTACTGAACAGAGGAGTCTGAGATGAAGTAAAGCAGCATTACATGCCAAGTTTTTACTTTCATAAATGGGCCATCACAGCGGTAGCATCTGACCCACTATGCCAAGGGTCCTGTTTTCCAGCAGTTAATTCTCTTTGGCTGCTTCTTTTCTTCAGTTCTTCTTCCTCCTAATGCTCATTGATGCTGAAGAAAACAGGTCACAATTTGTGATAATTAGTTTCTTGTTCCTCTGCCATGTTCCTTTTCCCTTTGCTGCAGTCTTCCTTGTTCCTCTTTCTCGCCCACTTTCCTGACTTTTTTCTTCTCAAACTGTTATTATAAACCTATTATAATATATTTACAGACCTGACTCTTTCCACTTCCAGGTATAACTTTATTTAGTTGTATTTCAATATAATTGTTTTCCTTTTTTATTTATGATCGAGTTTATTGCCTCAAAGTAAAACAAAAGGAGGTCATGCTTTTACTTTTCTGTTCATGATTGTACATTTAATATTGAATACTTTAGTGTTATTGTAGTGTTTCAATTAATTGTGTAATTTAAAAGTTTACTGACTTCCTCAGGGTAACTTTCCATCACATGTATATCAACAACATTTGTAGTGGTAGTGAAAATTGCATATCTTTATAAATTACAACAAAATCTCCCAGGTATCAAATAAAATAAATGAAACTGAGAGTACAAAAGAAATGACAGATGTCAGTGTTTCAAATGAAAGCAGAGGATGTTGTAATCAAAGGTAGCACTTAGTTTTATGGTTTAATTGTAATTTTGTTTTGGGGGGGTTCAAAATATTTCTATTTAGTTAAATAATATTGAAACAATTCTAAATCCATATTCTTGAAAGATGACTGGGTGCTCAGTGAAGGTTTATGGAGGTTTCAATCTTTATCTGGTAACATTGAAAACACTATAAATTCAGAATGCCATTATTTCTGTGTTTTATGATTGCATTCATTTTTAAATGTGGACTTATTGGAAATATTGCTTAAACCCTTGTTTTTACATTTTACTTTACGACACATCATGCATTCAGTACTTAATGTTAATGTCAACAAGTAAACGACAGCAACAATGGTGCTACATTTGAAAGAGTGACAATGTCTGTATTGTGAAAGCTGGATTTTTCTTTGCCCTGTATGACACACGATGGTGTTTACTTGCATATAAATGATGTGCTAATGAAGAAACACAGAGAAGCAGCTGGACGTGAGGGTTAGCAGTTACGTACACGACTCTAGAGTTGAAAAAAATGTTCCAGGAGAAAATTATGTAAATTTACTGCTAAAGTGTATACTACAGCATTTTAATATTCAAGATACACAATTTGTATTTTCAAGTACCCCTCTGGGTACCAGCTGGTGTTTACTCTGATTAACTCCAAAGGTTAGAAGTGTTATCTAAATCTCGAGGCGGCAAAGGTCCCCAGAACTGATCTTAACACTACAAACTCTGCTGCTCTCTAGAAAGACCGAGTTTAAAGGGTAATTCGGCACTTATCACAGAGGGCAGAAAATTGTAGGTGTACTGCTCCACATCTTCAGGTTTAGTTTGTCATCTTGTAGCTTTCATGCATACGCCTCACTCTGTTATACGCTGCTGATGTGACTTCAACGCAGGTGTTTTCCTTCACTCAAGAAACTGGATAGTTTGGCACAACATCCTATTAGAAATCTGGTTAAGCGTGTACACAGATAGGAAATTGACTCTCTCCCGGACAAATCTAGCAGGGGAAATCAGATTTCTAGAATGATGGAAAATAGGTTTCTCGTTTACCTCACGTTTAAACACAAAAGAAAGTAGTGCAGGAGGAGATTTCTACCCTTTGTGATCCATTATTGAATGACTTTTAAACTGTTACGTCTATGAGCAATGCTGTTTTGTTTCATGGAAAGTTATTTAAAAGTCTCACTAATTAAAAAAAGGTACATTTTTCTGAAAATGATGTTTCACAAGTTAGAAAACAGCCACGCTTAATTCTTACGCGGGCCCAGTAGTTATCAGTCCTCGCCGTCAGGACACAGAGCCCTGCTGGTTTTCATTCCTGCTGTCTAATCAGCGAGTGATTTACACCTCGGACACCAAGCGAATGCAATTAAGTACCATGTTAGGACAAAAAAAACAGCAGGACTCTGGGTACAGAGGAGCACGATTGAGGGCTACTGCCCCAGCAAATGAGAAGAAGAGCCTGAGAAATATGCAGGTGTTACATGTGAAAATATCACCAAATACACCTGCATTACTAAGTGAGCATCCTAAAGTAATACATCAGCGATCTCCATTGAGAAATTCTCTTGCCTTCCTATGTAGTGAGGTCAGAGTCAGCTCCGCTGGGAGGAGGACAGTTACTTTATTCTCTGTGCCACCCTGCTGTGCCCTGCATATAGTAGAATAACGATGTCATAAAAGTATCTGGATAGTAAGGAATATCATTTTTGCTGTGCTCATAATTTGTACTGTATGTCTCTGCAACTAAACCATGGGCAGAGCATGGCATCTGCTACAGTTTCAGGTTTTACACAGTTTGGACAACTTGCATGTATTTAAACGTAGTGTTACATTGTTTATGCAGTCGGATAATGTGGATCACTCACATTTTGTGCACATCAGAAATGAACTTAAGCGAGTGTGATGAGACTCATTAGAAAACTGAGAAATCCATTAAAGATTCTGGTGCTGATCACCACTGTAATAGTCTCTACCTCATATATCTGTCTGCCCCATTTGCCATTTGTCATGACAATGGCTCTGTGTAGTTTTCTGTCAGGCTGCAGTATATTGTGCTGATGGATGATCTGGCTCACCCAGAATCCTCGGTGTGCTACACAATAGAAAACTTGACAGCCATACTACGCACACAGTCCACATAATATCTGTGTTTCACATCGTCAAATAGAAATCTGGATGTCAAAGGTCTGCAAGTTCAAATGAGCAGTGATACTTTCATTCAATGCCGGACACACAGGGTGATTAAATATTTAACAATGGCTTTAACTTGGTTCAATTCCTGGCAAGCAGCACCTCCAGCTTGGTTTTGTGTTCACACAAACATAATTGGCTGCAATCACAGGTGGGGAGCTGGCGAGGTCAAGGTGATGCAGGCACCATGTGAAACAGAGGTAACTCTGGGAGTCACGTGACTCATTTTGTTGACACCGCCATGTTGGAGGGAAAACCGTGAGCAAAAATGAATGGAACCAGCATCGATTTCAAGCTGTCAGAGTTCACCGCACACTTTAATTGCAAGAACATTGAACGTTATATTGCAAAACTTGATAGATTAAATGTTACCGACCCTTATAATGCCCCCGGAGTGCTTTTTAACGAGTATTGAAACATGCAGCCGGTAAAGGCGCCGTTCCAGCTATTATGTTCCTGCAGTATCCATCAACTTTGCCTCGTTCTACTCTGGAGAGTCTTTGAAACAAAAGCCTGGAGAGCAAATTAAGGAAATCTGGGCATTGTAATGTAACCTTAATCAGTAAATACAGTAACTTTATACAAAAATGCAGATGCAGCATGCAGTCCAGACATAAACCTTAATGCAATAATAAGGTCAGAAACTGTAATACAAGCCTGTTAAATAAATAAGACATTAGCGTTGCATTGTGTAAGATTAACATGACTTGATGTGAAGTGGATCTGTTGTTTGTAGGGTCCCATCGCTCAGTTTTCTTCTGTTCCTTTCTAGCACATTTACATCTTTCAGGATCTTTAGGAATAAAACGCTCTCCCTTAATTGTCCCTGATTGTTCTGGCATCCTGGCTCACCACAGCTATCCACAATGTTCGCTGTCATTTGACCGGCATACTCCCGGCCGGTGTTTTATTCTATTTGATAAGATTTTATCCCAGGGTCCCCCATCTGATAGGATTTTTGCTTTTAGGTGTTTTATTACAGAAAGTGTATGAAACCCATGACTAAAATAGTCATACATTCTGTCACTGTGTTACCTATGGATTTAATTCTAGTGAAAATATATGATTACCCTTTTTGCTGGGGACCCCCTGAAGGGTCCACTTTGACCCCACTTTGAGAACCACAGCAGACTAGACAGACTAGGTCAGACTAGATAGTTTGCCAATGACTCTCAAAGCGACATACATGGCCGTTCTATTTAACATTGTGAAACGGTCGCACGGCAGCAGTTTTAAACACGTGATCTATTTAACGTTGTGAACCCGTCACAGTTTTAAACACGTTGTTAATAACGTTGTGAAACCGAACTACTTGTTTACATTTAGGCAACAAAACTACTTGGTTAGATTTAGGAAAAGATCATGGTTTGGGTTAAACTGAGTATGTTTGTTACAGATGTAAGTATGTGACGTAGTTACATCCGTGACGTGGTTACGTACTAAAGTATTTATGTTGGTCAACTCAACATTGACTTTTAATTTCACACGGGACACGGACAGCGGTCTCCTGTGTGAAAGTCCTGTGTTTGTTTGACCCATCCACCACCCTGTCCAAACCTTAGGTGGAGTTTGTCACTCTTTATACTACGTCACCTGACTTCCTCCTTTGCTCCCGCCATATTTACTACGGCCACTAGAGGTAAATATGGGTCGTAATAAACTGCTTGCACAGACAACTTATACGGCCATTTTTTTGGTGAGGACGGTCTAGAAAAAACACAATATCTTATTTAACTTTTCATACTGTAATCCTAAGAACTTTAAGAACCCCCCTTTTCTTGTGTGAACTAGGAACGATTGCAGTTGTTAGAATGCTGTTTTGAGGAAGCTTTTCAGCTCCTGTTCTCTCCCACCCCAAGATGAACCACAAGTGACGTAAGTGCACAGTGATTGGTCGAACACAGCCAATGCAGCACCGGCAACCACCATTTTTAAAAACATGTTAGCTGTCTAAACAACAGGTAACATGAAACCCAAACAACAGCTCGTAACAAAAAAAGTGGAAGAAAGCTCGGACAAATGGACTGACAGTGAAGTCCATGCAGCTTTACTGAACATGTATGTTGTTAAAGTGAAAAAAGTCACATCAGCGTTCTGGTCCGTTCTAGTCCGGTGCGAATGCAAACAGAAAAAAAAGCCCTTGAAGGTATGTAGTTCTTGGAGGAGCTCACCAGTGGGAAGTTCCTCTAAGATAGTCCTCAGAACTGTTCCAAAAACGCCTAATATTACCTCCATATTTCCCTCCCCGTCTTGCTCTATTTTTCTTTCTGGGTAGTACCTCTGAGTGCTCTGTGGAGAAGATCTGAGGCCACTTGTAATGGCTCCACACAGAGCCTCCTTTATGACCAGTTAATGAAAAATCACCCGGGGACGTCTTAGCTGTAACAGTTAGCCACATGCCGCGCTGCAGCCTAGGCTGTATCCCTGGTAACGGCCCCCCCACTGGCACGGATATTAAAAACGTCTAATTAGGAAACGATCACGATCATGAGAAGAATAAAGGCAGAAAGTACGTCTTCGTTATCCGTTTCATGTTTGGGATTTTATGCCTTCTGTACTTTGACTTGAAAGCGTATTCATCTAGCGGCAGAGGTCGACATTTAGTTGGAGAAATTATTCACAATGCATGGCTTTTGAAATCTGAAATATAAAAGACGTATCATGTCAGTTGAAATGATAGAAGCTGTCTTGTGGGGTGCATTGAACACAACAGGGAGACCTCTTATCTGACTTCCAGAAGACTATTACATTATTTCCTCTGTCTTTGCTATTAGCTGATTTGCTTTTCATTATCCAGATCTTTTGTTTCTCAGTGTTTGTTTTATTTTGAAGTGTATTCAATTGCAGTTTATGATCATTATTCTATGCACAAATCTGTCTATTCCCAAATCCACTCTATAAGGATCAGAGTGCCAAACAGTGGTTAAATACATGTTGAATAACAGGCATGGCAGGATTTATTTAAGTCGATTTTTCTTATCTTGTGGTGCGCCCTCATTCAAAGGATGCTTAAATTTCTGACAGTTTAAATCAAACACACCTCAACTAGTTCAAATATTTGAAGCTATGTCGGATCTGCACTTTAGCTGCAGGTCTGCATCTGATAGGAGTTGATTACCTGTCTGTGGAGAAGAAAGAACCAGACATGTTGTTGAGAAATGACAGATCTGTAAGAAGAGATGATTATGAGTAGAGCATATCTTAAATGAGTTTGCTTTTCTCTCATGTCTAATCCAGTGCTCTTTCCCAGTGTTATTTCTGCCGATCCCCATCTTTCTCTCTCTCTTGTTCTGTTCTCTCCTCCCTCTTCTCTTTCTTCTTCTTTCCCTTTCATCCCTCTTTTCTTCCTCCTCCTATACCCCACTGTCCACATTCCCTCCTTTCCACCCCCTTCCTTCATTTCCTTCCTCCTGGCCAACCCTTCCTGATAATGACCTTTTTGTTGCCGAGGTCGTGGGATACCCTCAGGCAGTGCTGGGAGAGAATAAGTGTGGAATTTAATTTGGACCTATGTTTTACCCCGAGGCAGTGGAATTCCTCTCCTATAGATCAGTGAAATATCGCCCTGTCCCTTGCAGCGATAGGAGGGCGGTTTGACATGGCATTTTGTCTGTCTGTCTGCCAGTTTTTACTAATACATGTCTGCCTCTGTCAATTCTGCTCTGCTGCCAATAATGTTGAGATTAATAGAGGTCTTGATGGACGGTTATTGTTATACTCAGTGAGAGTGAGGGATTGTCAATGGCAAGGGTGCTGGTTCAATAATGAGGTGTTAGCAATAGCTTTAATGAGAAGTGCACTTTCACTTATAAGTGCACTATCCGTGAATGGTGGGCAGTGGGTTAAATATGCACTGTAATCCATTGACTGTCAGGTAATGTTGGATCATTTGGTACATACGATTATCCGTGAGTTAAACATGTAAAGAAATACAAATACACAATGTGAGTACAGAATATTTATAAATTCAACCGATACCTCAATACTCAATACTACTATATAATTATATAAAAGTCCGAGCCACCGCCGCTGTTGTTTCCAACATAACCACGATGGAAGCCATGCTGCTGGAGCAGGCTTGCCGCCGCTGCAGCCCGCAGTGTCACCATGGCAACCACAAGGAAAACGATGCAGGAGCAAATTTTACTGGTACCGAATGAATGAATGAATGAATGAATGAATATTTTATTTTCGTGTCTGGACATTTACATGACTCATCCCTCATGGGATTATTCAGACACAGTGATCAACAATAAACAAATACATTCCGGCATGTTACCCCACCGCTATCCAGCAGCACAAATATCAGTCAGGCATACAAAGAGACATTCTCAAAACATAAACAAAACAAA
>JAOVVB010109068.1:0-12825 GCA_028570985.1 Heterobranchus longifilis
AGCTAAGATAGCTAATATGTGCTAACGTCAGTTGTCACTTGTTGCCATATCATACCGGTAAAGAAGAAAAGTGTCCACCTCGGCTTTTCAGCCCTGAAAGAGTCCAACGATCGAAAGTTAATCCGACGTTCTCCCTCGTCTTGCTCCTCCGACGACTTGAAATTTGTAACGGTACCGGAGAAACCACCGGGCGCTTACCATCATACTCTGCCATTTAGTTTGGAAAAACCCCAAGAAATGGCAAACTGTTCGCTGACGATACAGAGGTATCACATGATACCAACGCCGTTATACTATTGGCTCACAAGACTTGTTAGAATCAGAACCAAACATCAGACAACTCACACAGAGGTACACAAAACATGAATTTTGGACCTGTCAAAATCACTGATAATATTTTTTCTTTTGGAAAATCAATACTTTTATCCTGCACCTTTCTAAATGCTCTGTGGGTGTATTATTATTTTTCTACATGAAAGTGTTATCAATATAACGTTTAAACCTCGCAATCTGTTTGCACTCATCACGGCCGTCCCAATCATTTCAAACGTTTAATATTCAGGAGTTAAAATCTGGACGATGACGATTATGATTACTGCTTTTGTTTTTTTGTCACTGCAAAGCATTATTAATGCTACAGTAAGTTGCTGGTCAGTCTTTTTGTTTACATCTGCTTCCCCGAGAGATCACGTAAGAGAGATCACGTGAGGCGGTGCATTGCTCCCACTGGCCTGATAATCGTAATAATATCCTCTAGTGTGTGATTCGCCGTTATTTTCTTGTAGTGTGTGCATGTTTGAGATTAAAGAGAAGCACATCTGTGAAGTTTCGCCTTATGTGCGCAGCATGATGCAACCTGAGTTCAAGATTGGTTAGTATTTTGAAACTCCTGTAGTCTGAGCCCGGCTTAAGACAAAAATGTATTCACAGTGTGATGATATTTTCATATGTGTAAATATGAGACACTACATGCAACCATCAGAGATGCTGCCGTCCTATCTACAGCATGTTCTGCAGGGGCCTGAAAACAATCAAGCACGGACCACTTAAAGGTGCAGTAAGTGATTTACACTTTGTTAAAATTAGTGTTAAATAGCTCTACATTCTGACAGCCACCGCTGATATAGAGTGTTTGGTCAGTAACGTGGGTCTCCCTCTGCTGGAATCATAAAAAGACATTTCTGGAATCGGGATGGGAACGGTATACCAGAAAATGTATTTTCTGTATAGAGCAGAGGACCCATGTTACTGACAAAACACTCTCCGTCAGTGATGGCTGTCTGAATGTAGACCTATTTAACAAAAAAAAAATTAATTAAAAATGAAATACCACTTACAGCACCATTAAATGTACTTTCCACCCCTTTCAACCTAAATATCTTCTGACAACTGGACGACCTTTCAGAAATGATTCTCTGACTAAAGTTTAAACTGAACCAAACTTTAAATTGGATCTGTTCCACTGAAATTACAGGGTTACTTTATTTCTTTGAAGTTTGGCTCACAGATCGTTTCATTAACAGCCTGACTCTGTCCAGGTGAAACTACACAGAACTACTGCTGCTTTATAATGACACGGCAACTGCAGAGAGTCTGCAGAGACGAGAGCTCTCCTCCTCCTCCTCCACATTTACAATATCACCAGCCGGCGTCCTGCCGGCGTCCTGCTGCGCTGATCTGAGACAGATCAAGGCAGAGAGGGAGAGAGGAAGATGGAGAGAGTGAGACAGAGAGAGGCTGATTCAGACAGAGGAGGGGTAGAAAGGCGGTGTGTTACAGCAGGTGGAGAGAAACCCTTCTTATTGTATTAACATTGACAGTTCAGCTCTGCTTTCACTCCTCATCGGAGATTCTCGCCTTACCCCATGCTCCGTTTAACGCCTCAACAGTTATGAAATCCTTAATTAAGCCTGCATCACATCTACTCCCACAGAGCCGTGTGTGTGTGTGTGTGTGTGTGTGTGCGCGTGTGCGTGTGTGAGGTCTGCAGGCAGCTACCCTCCTGCTTTTCAAATGCAAATATGAAGAAGAGAAGTCGTCATGTTGTTGTGCGCTGTTAACTTCTCCACAGGGAAAATGTTGCTACTAAATTAAACAGGACAGGACCCCCACATCTGCATGAAAAAAAAAAAAAAAAAAAGAGTGATTAAAATTGCCTGCAGAGATTGAAGGTTATTCGGATGCCGGTTCATAGCTATTATATTTTCATTAATGCCTTCTCAGGGGAATGAATGGGAGTTTCTCATTGTAGAAGTCAGTTTGTGATTTTAAGCCTTTACTGTGGCCTTGTTTTTGTCGAGTTAAGTTTTCAACTTGTGATCGAGAAAGTCCTCCAAACCATACACCCGTACTCGTCGTTTGTTCCTACTCTGTAATATGACCCATAAGAGTGTTTACTAAAATAGCGCCCCTAGTGGTGGGAGTAAATATAACCCATATGGGTATTTTTTCACCCACATACCTAAACATTACTTTGACGGTTTTAAACACGGCGTTAACATTGTAAAAACTGACGTTGTTTTGGTAGGTTTAGGTTTAGGCAACAAAACAACTTGGTTAGAAAAAAGGTCATGGTTTGGGTTAAAATCGGTATATTTCTTACATTAAATCACTTCTGTACATACGTAAATTATGTAATCACGCAGGTGACGCGGAAAGTGACATAGTTCCCGTCGTTACGTTCAGTTAATAATAACTCACCGTTTAATTTTTGTTTTCAAATGGGACACAAACTCCTGAAAGTCCTGTTTGTTTGACCCACCCGAAACGGTTTTCTTGCTCTAAATACTACAGTACATGACCTCCTGCTTTCCTCCCGCAATAATATCTGTGAACACTAGAGGGCGCCACCTCACAATAAAACCTCAAGCGTCGTAATTACTGCTTATAGTACAAATGACAAATGGTTGTTTTTCTGTGGACAGTGTCAGGGGATCACAAGATTGTTTACGTTTTAGGAGAAAACAGATGGCAGTGGCTTGGGTTTAAAGGGGAATTCCTCTATTTTTCAACCTATTTTCCTATGTTTTTGTGTGTCAGTGACAATTTTTGAAACTGGTCCAGTATTGAGAGAGAACGCTGCAGGCGACAGCCACAAACCAGGCTGCAATGTGATCGCACGGGACAATAGGGCACCGTCAATGTACGCCCACTAAAAGTGCTTGTTTTTGCCATTGACCGGTCCAGATTGTTATTACACAGTCTATGGTGTCTGACAACATTATGGAAAGATGGAGAAGTCTCGTTCTGAAATCTCACGAGGTGACGGAAGACAACGGTGGACGTTAGTGAGAGTTGGAGAGAGGCGTGCTGGAGAACAGAAAGCGTAGCTTAGTGCAGTAGGGTGTCATCTCTAATGTTTAAAAGTAGGTGTGTTTCTCCTTCCGACAAGAAACGTGGCCATTTCTTTTGTGCATGCATCTCTACCCCAGCATTGCAAACTGTTGGTTTGTGTACAATAACCATAGCAACGCACAGAGCTGACATAAGCCGTAAACAGGCTGTAAACCGGCTGTAAGCTTGCGCAAACTGCAGTAAAAACCCCAATTGAGATGCATATTCTGAATGCGCTGTATACTTGTCCGCAGAATGCTCCTAAAACCAGAATAATACTGGCATATCCCACGTCTTAATCAGAAAATACTATATTCGGAAAACTGCCTTTTTCAGAATATCCAAATGGAATATGCTGTTTACATGACCTGTATCAGATTCGGAATACTGTCAAATTCTGAATAATAGTGGAATATTAGTGTGCATTTAAATGTACTCATTGTTGCATCGTGAAAGTATTGCACAGTTATGAAGAAAATTGGCCCACAGCATATTCCATATAGTCCAAAGGGAAATTAAGGCTGTAAGCTCCTTGCATGTAAAGTGTAAAAATACATGATGTCTTTAGATGCCTATAAATAAACAGCAGCTGTAATCTTACCACACATACCATGGCTCTGTGCTCCTCCTCAGGCATGTCTCTGCATGTTAGTTTACAACCACTGTTATATTCCTTTACTCTTCATGCACTTCTATTTATGCGCACACATCTAAAGCATTAGAAAATCTTTACTTCTTGGAAGGTCGAATCTCGAAGGTCGAAGTTTTTTTACTCTGTAAGTGTGGAAGAGAAACATGAACCATCAGTCCGCCTTGTTTACATTTACTGAACTCCTGACACTTGCTACATTCTGTATTTTCTTTGGCTACAAAAACACCCTGACAGCTTAAGATGTAGAGGATTCTTTTCTCAGCCACTTTGTTGAGAAATATTTTCTACGCCGAACTGTCAGACTCAACACTGGATGGATGAAAGGATGAAAAAAAAACATTGCTTACAATTTTTTTCTCAGTGGAGGATCAAATGTCTCAAAACAAACTACAAAACTTTTGTCATTATTGAGACTTCTGCTTCAAACAATAATTAAATTGTTGCACAAAATGTATAAAAGCGCTAACATGTGAGGTCTCATCTTCTGTCTACAACAGCATTGCAGTAGTGCCAGTATGTCTCAGTTTATGTAGCTTTCAATCTCATGTATTGTTGCATTCAGCAGTGCATAATTACGCAGCGTGATTAGGTACAAAGTCAATGGAAAGATGCAAATAGATGTGAATTAGTGGCGGGCAGCGCAAAGGACGTGAACGATACGACACGAACGACGCAACACGAACGACGCAACACAGACAGCCCGCATTCCCCGTCATTCGCATGTTGGCCTGATGCCGTGTAGCGAAAATCTGCCTTGAGATTCTCTTGCACAGCACAGCCCTGATGGATCCAAACTCCATTCAGAAAACAAGCATTTTAAAAGTTGTTTACATGTAGTTTTGTGAACAGATGTGACAAAGCATTAATTCAGATTTTTTACTAATCTTCATCATGACATAGGTATTTCAGCATACTTTTGATACGTTTATTGCAATTTTATCACGGCAAAATCGTTTTATTTTGGGTTCATACCGCTGTAGTAGCAGACAGAGTATTCCACTGATTGACAGCTGGTAATGCACTGAGAAGAGTAGCAATGTGCTAGTGAATTTGTTTAGAAGAAAACTCTACAGGGTACCTTTTTATGGTAAAAAAGTAAAATACTCATAGGGTAGGTGTTTCAGAACAATGGACAGCAGTCAGTGAATTATGTTTATAGCACAGTTTGCACACATCTGCTGGAAAGCGCATCGAGCTCATAATCAAAATATCTCGCAAAGAAATTAAAGCTCAGGTAGGCAGAATATTTTTGGTGTCATTGGGCAAAAAATCCATAATAACCTTTCATCATGTTGTAATTCAGGTGGTCTGAGAGACAACTTGACTCCTGCACCTCTCTCTTGGCTCTGTTTCAGGCTTTAGAAAATCTAGCCAGGGACGGACACATTTGGGCCAATCACAGCGTCCTTTCAGGGAGAGAGCATTTCTATTGGCTGCTCTACTAACACAGATGCGCGTGCATGTGTCTTCGGTAAAAGAAGCCAAAGGGGCTACGGCTAATTCGGCTAAACTATTAGATAACACTTTATTATCTTCCATTTATATACAATGCAGTACAGTACACAGAGAGATGAAATTGTGTATAAGTGCAGTCCACTTTATTGTTCCGGGAGCAGAGAGCTGATCTTTTTGGGACCTGCCGCCTCATCTCCCATGTTTACGTCTCCTGTCACACCGCCTCCAGAGTCACCTTGGTCGGATAGCATTATTAGCGTGCTATGAGGCCCAGAGGCTGAAGCCGTGGTACGGTAGCTCCTACTGCAGGTATCCGAACAACGGAGGACGGTGTGAGAGGAAACACACAGACGAGCTGGTATTAACATTAGGCTTATAAACATTAAAATAAACATTTAGCACCGTGTTTATCAGAACCGGACCGACCGCTGACTACATCACTGTGCGCCGCTCCGTGAGGCTAGTTAGCAGGCTAAGCTCTTAGCAACATCTCTCCATCTCTGAAACACTTTGCAGATATTGACCTTTTTTCAGAGTCTAAACAAGAGTGACAAACGCAATAAAACGACACAAACAATAAAACAAATGTCAATAGAGGTAAAGCGTCTCAGAGATGGAGAGAAAATGCTGCTAACAGTTTAGCCACTTTGCTTCAAATTCTGGTGTTTTTTTTGCTTTCTGCATGCTGCAGCTTTAACTGCAGTTTGAAAAGTCAGAGCGACAATCAAGTAAAGCTGCAGCACTTTTCAAGAGAGAACTGGGTAAAATCAAATTTTGTTTACAGAAGACAGAGTCATGCAAAGTGAGTACCGTGGTTTAATAATAGGAGTGGCAGCAATAGAAGCTTGGTAATGTGATAATAAGTTGATATGGAGAGAGAGCCAGGTGAAGGTGTGACAGTGTTAGCTAAAGCATCATTACAATTCAGCACAGACAGCCTGTTAACTTCAAATCACATAATGGAGGGCTGCAGAGATTGATTGATTTTGTGTGTGTGCGTGCGTGCGTGCGTGTGTAGGGGGGGGGTTGAGTCTGCATCTCTTCTGCTTGATTCATCAATACAAAAAGTGTGTATTTTGATTTAAAAAGAACCACATCAGGAAATTACTGCATTTTAAAAAAATTAAAATAAAATACAAAAAAATTACACTATATTTGTGTTTGTTCAATATTTGTGTATATTAATAATATTTAATTGTAATATTTACAGAAGTCAGAAAGTATTTAGACAGACTAACATGCTGATTTGTTTACAATAAAACAAATAAAGAATAGCTGTATTCTTTACAACATAGAAAGGCTCGAGGGCCCGTAGTTTGAGACCGCTTGTCGAAAATGTTTTTTGATTTTGAAATGACATTTTAATCATTTATTGTTGCATTCAGCCCACAAAGAGCCAACACAATTTAGTTTTTCTATTTTTCCCCCAGTCTGATATTTTTATGTAATTGTGATCATTTACCTTTCAAACAAGGTAGCAAAAACTGCTGAAACGACTGATCAATTAATAAATTAGTCGATTGACAGAAAATAAATATGAAACTATGTCGATAGTCATTTTGTAAACAAACTTTTCACACAGTCTCTGATTACAGCTTCTTCAAAATGAGATTGTGAACTGAATATTTTTGGGTTTCAGACTGTTAATCAGACAAAACAAGAAATCTCTTTATTAATTCTACTAAAACTACTGCTCACCTTCACCATTACTATTATTATTCACAAATTATTTTATTATCTTATCCATTTATTATTGTTTTCATTATTCATTTACTTATTTAAACCTTATTATTACAAGCATCACCACTTCAGCTACTATGAACATTTTTTTAAAACTTAAAAAAAAATTTATTATTACTGCTATATTATTATAATGTTATTATTAATATTAATGTTATTGTTCTTTTTGACTGTCGTTATTACTGTACTTCTGTTCATTGCTATTATTATTCACTAATTGATAAATTAATGAACTATAATTAATGACACCACTGGGTGACAGCAGCTTATTGTGGCAGAAATTACACTGCAGAGGTAACGATATGATATTATATCCATTCTTTGGAAAACAATATTTGCTGACATCAGAGATGATGTCATATGTCCATTTAACACAATCAGTTACATTTATATCTCCTCACAAAAAACTACTAAAATATGATTTGACCGTTTTATTACTGAGCTCTTCCAGACATTTCAATGAAAAACAAACTATTCTTTTTAATAAAAAGAATAAATACAAAGTGGGAATTTCAAAATAAAGATATGTAGCCATATTTTCACTTTGCATCAATGATATTGGATCATTGAAACGGTATATTGATCCAGATCGATGTATCGTTACAGCCCTATAAGGTAGATGGGTAGGTTACAGAGGAGGAAGTATATACTCTCTATTCCAATGGCTTTTTGGCTGATAGGTGGGTAAACCGACAGAATAAGAGGTGGGTATACCCCGTATACCTGCGTATACCCTCCACCACACCACTGCGGATACCCACATGCAATTTCCTGCACGTAAAATAAGCCGACGATTTGCCATTGCGTAGCACTGTGGCTAGCCTAGCACCCTAGTACAGCCGTGTGCCATGCTATGCTCACGCCCTGCTGCCATTAGTGCTCTGTATGTGACTGTAATACTGACCTGTGACCAGTGCACTGCTGTAGTCTTGTATTAAACAGTCGCACCTACAGTAATGTCGATGTAACACTCTGCTCTGGCGTTAGCTAGCGCAGGGCTACGCTGAAGCTTCTGACGTAGCGCAGCGGCTAACCGAGCAAGTGCCGACCATACTGGTGGTACTGTAGCTTCATTAACCGATGATAGCATTTTCTGGTGGGGCTCCTCAGTGTAATGGGCCAACTATAGATGGGTTTGTTTGTTCTTGAGTGAGGAGGACCATGCAGTTCCTACAGGGACTTAACATTAGTTCCATTGAGTGAGTCGACCATCTGCCCACCATTAACCCCAGAACCCTCCTTCTCTTTACAGGCTGGACAATTTGCTTAATATGGCCTATGGCGTAAAGAGGTAATTAAAAACTTCACCCAATGCCAGATGTCCATGTTGACTCAATGATTTTTCAATATCCTTTTTTCTGTTCTTTTTTTTAGTTTATGTTTCCTTGTATTTTTGCAGTCACTTTGCGTTTGACAATTCGTTCAAGGTCAACTGCATTTTTGGTTCTTTGATTTGTTTTTGTATTTTTTTTCCTCGTAAGCTTGAGTTGGTTTTAAATCCCTACCAACCACTTAAAGGTGTGTTTAAAAAAAAAAAAAAAAAAAAAAAAAAAAAAACAATCAGAAAACAATCAGTCTTTGTTTTCAGTGGTGATGAATTTGCTTTGTTTTGATTATAACAAGTGCTGGTGTTGTTTGGATTGTTTTGGGTTGTTTCTGTGTACTGAATGGATTTTGTTCTCTGGTGTAAAACTCCTAATTTCTAGGTGTGTTTTTTTTCTACCGGATTCAGGTTCTCCTGCCTTGTCACTCTACAGCTATAGCTTGGGAACAGTCTCTCTTTAGGAGAAAATTTCGAATTTGTCACTTTGATTATATAGGTATTTCCTCATTTTATCATTAGAATGAAACCTTTTCTACATCCACTATCGACTACATGTACACAATCCTTTTTATGCGATAAATGTACATCTGTGCAGTGGAAGCCATGACAAAATTATATACTGCCTTCATTTCTTGGCAGTACTAGCTGAGATGAGGTAGTGTTCGGCGAGGACACGGGATGAGGCTGGATGAACCTGGATCCCTGCTGGAAACAGGAAACGCTGTTTCACTGCAGACAGCTCCAGCTTTGCTCGGCACTGCTCTGCTCGATTTCCTTCCTTTCGCCTCCATGTTTCATTTTGCTTTCTCGCTACCATAGGTCTTACATAACCCAGAGCAGCAGCCACTGTGGTGATAGATGTTTCATGTGCTGACGGTGGCATCTTGCATGTTGCAAGCACAGGGGACACCATCTGAAGTCAGCTTAGCAAGTCAAACAGAGATGAAGTTTTAGCTCCAGAAAATGTTCCCTTAGCAAGTTCCTCTGAAAAAGCTGTAATTTTCTTTAACCCTTAGTGCCTCCCATTCTCAATAAGCTCTGTGGCCTCACTCGGAGTCTTTGCATAATTTTCTAAAAAGGTGCAAATAGTGTCAGCCGCCCTGATTGCAAAGCGTGCCATCAAGTTAGAAGTGCTTTTCAGTGATCTGAGGGTAATATTTGAAAGGAAAGAGAAGAAAGGTGTTAAGAGCTGGAGATGGTTGGCTTTAGAAAGGACAGAATAGATATCTGGTCAGCTACACTGTTGCTATGCAACCCCTGGTCTCGTCTGTAACATTGGTTAGAGTTTGGTCCCGCTCTGACGGGTACGCTCGCATGCACGTTTACACACATGCACATACAGGCACACTCATCTCCACATCCTTGCAGTGGCGGTGTTAGCTAGCCTCAAAACCGTCACACTCTCACAAACCTCCTCACACACTCCGGCTTTTGCATATAAATCACTACAAGTTTTTTTTTTTCGAGCCCAGCAGGAGAGGCCTGAACGCAGCCGAGCATGCCAGACAAGTCCTCGACGTGATGAAGCCAGTTAAGATTCCACCTGCTTGATACTGGAGAAAATATTAGAGGCCATGTAGAGAAATGTGAGACAAAGGATTTAGAACCTTTTATAATACAGTTTGCTGCTGCAGCGAACCATAATGGTGGATGTGCAGATTCCCTTTTATCTCAATCATATTCATGATACTATCTAATAATGTAATATTTGTTTTAATCATAAAGAAAGATATATACTAATATAATCTGCAGTGATTCTTTATTAAATGTGTGTCAGAAACAGAGAGCCTTTACAGTCAATAAGCTAACTACCCTAGGTGCTTGTTTAGTGACCACGGCAACCACAATAGCCAGCAAACCCTGCATGACCAAAGTCACACAGGAAGGTCGTAGTGATTGCCGGCCATATATAGTCACTGGAGAGAGAGAGAGAGAGAGAGAGAGAGAGAGAGGGGTGGGGGCCCCCGAGCAGCAAGCAGTGCTATCGATCAGTGCCACAAGCTCTGGAATAGAACAGAACAGAACACCCTGCAGACTGCGGGAGGAGTGGGAGGAATACACTTTGTACCTTAATGCCACTGGGCTGTAAAGTGCTTCCATTTTCCATTTAGTTTGCTCCCTCTCCCCTCCCTCCCTTTCCTTAAGAAAAGCAGCCTTCTCTGAGACAGCTGCAGCAAAGCGGAAATCTCAATTAAAGCACGCCCAATAATGCCTATAGTCGTTTCTTGGAGAGAGGTGGCATAAAAAATGAACCTTTTTTATCTCATTTACCTTTTATTTAAAAGTGGGGGATTTTTTTTTTTTTTTTTCCTCCTTTCCCTTTCCTTTGAGCGGAAAGGCAATTAAGTGAAGTCAACTGAGGATTCAAATCTCTTGCATCACAAGAAAAAGGAGAAGATTATGAGGGGAACGAGAACAGATTTAGCAGGCTGGTGCATGATCTTTGATGGATTTCTAGCAACGGTTTAATTCAACAACTTCCTGCAATTTAGCTCCTAAAGGAGCCACTCAAGGACACAAAGAGAGAACCTTCGTCTGCGTCTCCTTCAGCAGAGATAGCTCAGCACGCAGCGCTGTCGTCATTCCTGACAGGAAGCCTCTCAGAACTGAGGGGCTCATTTCGTAGCAGCTACGCAGACACACATACAAACTTGTGCATTTAGACATACATGCACATACAATAGACATCCATGCATATGCATCCTGATTTATCCGACGTTGCGTATTTGGCTTGGAGATCAGCTTTTGTAGTTTGATCAGTGAACTGTAAACATTTAACAGGTGAAGTTTTAAAGCTTGTTATTTATTCTGGCTGTAGACAGTTGCAGGTGAGCGTCATGGCAAGAGTTTAGGATTTGGAACGAGGATTACGTTTAAAAGATTTGGCTCTCGAAAAAACAAGATGGAGATAGGTTTTTCACCGGTTTGTGGCCATTTCATGTACAGTACATGCACACATTGCACCGTATGCCTTAACCCGTTCAATTAAAGCGTGCTCTTTTCTCTCTCCCCCTCTCTCTGCTCTCCCTCTCCTCTCAGGTTCTCCCCCATCACTATTGACAGCATGACCAGCCTGGTCGGCATGAACATCCCCGGGCACACGGGCACCGGTTGGTGCATCTTCGTGTACAACCTGTCCCCAGATTCGGATGAGAGCGTGCTCTGGCAGCTGTTTGGGCCCTTCGGCGCAGTCAACAATGTCAAGGTGATCCGTGACTTCAACACCAACAAGTGCAAAGGCTTCGGCTTCGTCACCATGACGAATTACGACGAGGCGGCCATGGCCATCGCCAGTCTCAACGGCTACAGGTTGGGCGACCGCGTCTTGCAAGTCTCCTTCAAGACCAACAAGACACACAAGTCCTGAACTTTAACAGGTAGAAAGCAGTTGCCCCGCGACTTTGTCTGCTCCCAAATTGCCCCCAACCTTTCCCCCCCCACACCTCCACCCGTCCCTTAGCCCCTTCAGTCACTACCACACCACTACAGCCATCCAACACAGCAAACTCAAACTCCAACCGGAACACAAAGCAACCGACAAACCATCAAACAAATTGAACTAGAAATGGCTTATATTATAACTTTGGACCTATAAGCCAATGTTGCCTAAGTATTACAAAAATGAAATGATGAAAATGTTCATGAGTTTTTTGAAGTTCCTGTGATAATGCAGGCTTCTCTTTGTTGTATATTCTTTCTGTTTGTTGTGGTTGTTAAAATGATTTTTCTCTTCTGTGTAAACAGTAGCAAATCCCTGTATCCCCTTATTTCAGAGAAGAGAACGTCCTTTTTAGATTGAAACCTTTTCTCTGTCTTGATTCAGGATTTGTTTTTCTTTTGTAAATCCGGATCCACTGTCGTTAGTATTATATATACCTCCCTGTCGGTGAAAGGGAGGGGGCTCTTTTTTAAATTGGTGAACCATTCATTCATTTTTAGTGTGTATCAAAAAACTTCCCCTTATCGATTATACAGATGGGATTGCACAATCCCAGTAACTCTGATGTAGAAAAAAGAAAAAAAAAGAATTTCTAACATTGTTTTTGTTTTGTATCGCAAACAAAACATAATGTCTTTCCTCACAGGGGTTCAGGGAGATGGGGCGAGGGAGGGGATGGGTTAGCTTTCCTGATGACACGTTCAGTAATTTAAGAAAAAAAAAAAATAACACTGTTGCCAAAGAGAAGATCTCTTTGCTTGGAAAAAAATGCGTTTAGAAAAAGATAAAAATAAAGAGAAAGAAGATCTATTTTTATAAATGATAATTAAAATAATAATTATTGAAGAATTTTTACAAGAATCTGGATTTGAAAAAAGAGAA
>JAOVVB010109106.1:0-12825 GCA_028570985.1 Heterobranchus longifilis
ATACATTAATCAAACAGAAAAGAGGCAATAGTCTGGAAACACAAATATTTTTCCATACTCTCTTCTTTTTTTTCCATACTTATCCAGACCTGGAAATGACTCAAATCAAATTACATACTTGTCCATACTGTGTATAGGAACCCTGAGATTCACCCACAAAATACAGACTTTCTAAAAAAAAAGGAATTCCTTTTCAAACCAGCGAGGCATGTAATGTTCTAACGGAGGGAGACGCTAATTATTCACCTGGGGGCCGTGCTGTCAGATGCTGTAATTTATCTCTCAGTGCTCAGTAATGATTACTTCACTGCTAATCTGACAGGACGCTCTGTGATGCCCCCTTGTGGGGAAATGCCATTCCTACCGACGAGGCAAAACTCAGTAACATCCTCATTTTCTTCTTCTGTCAGTTAAGTGGAACCTGAATGATGAACACATGCACTACAAGCTGAACATCATGGAGAACTTCGCCACAGCCTTCGTTTTTATCATAGTCGTGGTCAACGTCTTCATCACAGCCTTCGGGGTGCAGCGGCCCAACACGAGTTCTTGATCACCCTTTTTTTTTTTTTTTAATGTGACTCCATGACTGCTGATCGACGTAGTAAAGACGGACCTCCACATTATTTATGCAAATGAACAGTTTATTTATTCACCAAACTAAATGGCATTGCAGCTGCACTCGCCTTTCTGTAACTCAACCTCCCAGGCTTGACAAAACCTAACATCCCCCCCTCCCCGAGGATCAGGTGACAGGTGACCTGTGTGTGTGTGTGTGTGTGTGTGTGTGTGTGTGTGTGCTGGTCTTCGTAGTACTACTACGAAAAGTATTGCACTGTAATTCCTACATATACCACGTAACTGTGAGACATGCGGCCCAAGTTTAAAAGACACAAAGACACGCTCTGGGAGTTTGGCTCGGTCGTACAGGACTTTAACCCCGGAGACCGGAGTTCGAGTCTGTGTGTATCACGCAAACGTCACATGTATTTAAAGCGTAAGTAGGAAGTAGAGATTTTAATGCCAATCCCCGTGTTTTTTTTACTAACCATACCATGTCGTTTTGTTGCCTAAACCTAACTAAGTATTTTTGTAGCTTAAATTTACCGAATTAATCCTGTTTCACAACGTTAATCGCACCGTTGATGACGTGTCTATCACGTGACCGGGACATGTACCAAAACCAGAAGTAGATAGTAGGATTTTTTATGCGATTTTATTGCAATCCCCATGTTTTTTACTAACCATACCAACTCACTTTGTTGCCTAAACCTAACAAAGTGTTGTTGTCTAAACATACCGAAATATTCCCGTGTCACAACGTGAATTGCGACATGTCTATCACACGACCGGGACATGTACCAAAACCAGAAGACATATTCCTTTATATTATACGAACTGCTGTGCAATACTTTTCATATGATATTATACAAGCGGTTTATGAAAATGCATCTGTGTGCGTGTGTGTGTGTGTGTGTGTGTGTTAGAGGAGTTCCCTTCTTCTCTATATGGACAAATGTGTGGTCAGTTTTTATTATTTCATGTGGCTTATTTCATGTTGTTACCTCTTATCATGCTCAGGTTACTGATGCAAATACATGATTGCCTTTACTTATAAAACAAACCTATCAGGAGCAATATACTGTCTGTCACAACTATTGTGTTTCCTGAAAAAAAGACATTCTACTGTTATTTTGAAATGTGTCAGTATTTTTTCAGTCTAAACCTAATGTATGCCTACAGCTTTAGAAAAAAAAAAGAAAAGAACATAATCACCACAGCATAATCCAAATGACATTGTTAATCATAAGTGCATCAGGAGCCATCTTGGCCTACTGCTGCTTATGAGGCATTACAAGCAGGGCTGGGCAATATATCGATACTATATCGATATTGTGATATGACACTAGATATCATCTTAGATTTTGGATGTGATAGTTTCACATAAGTGTTGTCTTTTCCTGGTTTTAAAGGCTGCATTACAGTGATTTACCCACTTAGTCATAGCCCCATTACTGTTGATTATTTATCAAAAACTGAATTGTATAAATATTATAGTCAATCCTACAATATCATTGCAATATAAATATTGAGGTATTTGGTCAAAAATATTGTGATATTTGATTTTCTCCATATCGCCCAGCCCTAATTACAAGATATAACAGCTTTATTATGGGGCAAATGTTTAAACTGTTTACACTGTTATCAACCTCAACCAGTTAATGAAGTGGACCTCACATGCTTTGTTTTTTTTAAGTACTATGCAAAGTTTAGTGTGTGTAATGTTGAAACTGATTTACTTGTATGTATATATTAGTTAATGTCTTTTAAGTGTTTGTGTATTGAAGTATATATGTGGTTTACTTTTAAGCTTTTTTTTAAATCACTTTTTTTAAGGACCAAATATTTTCAAAGTTTTTACTACATGATCTTGTATTTCACACTGTGACTAGGAAATTTATAAATAAAACTACAGAAGTTATAAGATGTTTATTGTCCTGTTTATTCTTATCATGCTTTTTTTTTTTTTTTTAATTGTACAAGACAAAAAAGTCTCAGTCCTACAAATGATGGCACTTCTAAATTTAAGGCATGTTTACACAACACAGTACACACACAGGATGTGACAAACGGTCAGGAACCGGACTGAGTGGACATTAATTATCAATATTTCCTTTTAGAATAATATTACAAAATTGTTGAGTACAAGAATAACAACAACAATGCCATGCACATTGAATAAATGTTCCCGGGTGTTGGCTTCTGATATCCTGAAGTTTAACCATCATAAAGAAATACAGTTTAATAAAGCACCATCGTGATAGCTAGATAGATAATAGACCTTTCTCTATGTCGTACAAATTTTAAAGAAATTGTTTACAAACAGCCTGAGAAATACCATCAAATTGTATCTGCCTGTTTGGGGTAAATTCATTTACTGCCAGTCTCTGTAAAAAAAAAAAAAGGCTGATCAGAAACTAACTTAACAATAGTCCATAAAAAGGCACAGTAAGAAGAAAATAATATCCACACTGTAGGGCAGGCTACAATATCTATTAATAGCTGGGTGGAATTAATAAACATTTAAATGTACTTTTCCTTAAACTCTCACAATCTGAGTGTACAACTGAGAGATAGACTAAGACCAGGCATGAATGGTTTAGCAATCCTCCATGTATTTGGCAGTAAACACTACAGGGCAAAAGGAAAAATAAAAGTTCCCATCCTGTCCAACCCAGCGGAAACAAAGACAGGAAAATATTCAGGCATGCTTCCGGTCTGAGTGCATAGTGAAAACCATATGGAAGGCGTGGTTTGAGATCAGTAAATAAGAAGTTAAGAAATAAGGCATGGTTTAGAGAAAGTCAAAGTAAAAAAAAACTTGGTTAGAGATGCCACGAAGTAGGTGGCAGTGCCTTAACCGTATGTGTGTTGATGGCCACAGGGGCCAATTCCATCCTTGTCAAGGGGAGTGCTAACCTTCTCTCCTTTCATACAACACGCTTATCAAATACAAAACGTCGCTATATAAACGCCGACGTATGCTACTTCCTTTTCACTTATGGTGCAATTTCCGGGTTATATTAATAATTATATATGTAAAACACAGCTGTTGCATTTTCCTTTAAAAACAAGTTTATCTGTGTGCGCGCTTCATTATTACGAGTCTTCATTCGACATTTGTATGTTTTGTTTTGGGTAGTAACTCTACCCATAATGCACTGCGCTGGTACAGCGGGATATCATTGGTAGAAGCAATAACGTGACTGCAAAGCTCGTCTAAAGTATTACTTTACGGGCATATCCATGTACAGACACCGCTCGATATTATTTCTGGTTGTTCACATTAATAATCTCTTTTTTTTGTCTAAATGTGAGCAGCATAATTTCGGGGAGCTCTTCTGAAACCAACACAAAGCCGACACAGTTGTGCAGTTTGGTGATATGGCCACAGGAGGGCGGTTATGTTCCACCGAGAAGAAATAAAATAAATGCAATACATGAGTCTCAGCACCAAAGTGTAAGGAAGCACATAAAATGCATGTTGTTGCTTTCTGCATTCAAAGATAATTATATGGCTGCAAAATGTACTGGTGAATTGGATGCTATCCCCTTTTGTAGTGCTGAAAATGGATCCTATATAGTCAAGAATGTACCTCCAATTGTTAGTAGTTAGCCTAGTTATTTAAAATGCCTTATTTTTTCATTAGTGCAGTCAATATTTTCTTTGTTTAATTGGTTTTTAAAAGCTTTTTTTATAGCGAGATAACAACTTGTTCTATCAGCTTGTTTTTCACTGTGTTCTTCCCTGGGGTGTTTTCATTCCCTTTAACCCATTTAAATATGTGTCAACATATGAGGAATTTACCCCATCTTTCTCATTTTAGATCACAAGCAAAATACTATATACAACTGTATACAAAATTAGTATTCAGCTCCTGAAAAGATATAAGTGTGCTGTGCTTTGGTACAAGTAGTATTCATAAGAGCAGTACTTCTGAAGCACCTGGTGTGAAGAAGGAGTCGCCCCCCTTTACTTCATGAGGCCTTCTTCAGTGTACCATATGAGAACCTCCTGAGCTTTTCTTTTCAAACCCAGGGCAGCCATCCCGAGGGCCCGGCTACCTCCCGTCACTTTAGCCTCTACAGAACAAAGACACCATCTTTGTAACACTGAATTAAAAACTTTTATTTTCAACAAAAGCATGCATGCTAAAATTGATATACATTAACTAGCCAATAACTGATCTGATTATCACAATTGCAATATCAGGTGATGTTAAAAACTAGAAAGCTACTTACCACTGTAGTAATAGAGTAAAGCCATTCCCATTGCAACGCCGAAACAGCCCAGAAAGAAGAAGGGACCTGGAAAAGGTAAACATAAAATAAGTGCTCAGTAACTACCTGACATAATTCTAGCCTGGAAAAAGTTTTAATCCCACTGACTATTCCTTATTTATTTATTTTTGAAGGTTATCACTTATGAGTTTGCTGCCAAACATTAAAGGTGCTGTAAGTGATTTACATTTTGTTAAAATAAGTGTAAAATAGCTCTACATTCTGGCAGCCATTGCTGATATAGAGTGTTTTGTCAGTAACGTGGATCTCCCAGTCCCTCTGCTCTGCAGTAAACACAAAAGATATTTCTGGAATCCTCTCTCCTGATTGGATGAAAGTACAGGATACCAGAAAATGTCTTTTCTGTATACTGCAGAGCAGAGGACCCATGTTACTGACAAAACAAATGTAGATCAGTGATGGCTGTCTGAATGTAGAAAAAAACCCACTTATTTAAAATAAATAAAAATAAATAAGTACCACTTACTGCACCTTTAAAGAATATATATATAATATATATATATATATATATATATATATATTATTGTACATTAACATCTTACCTCTGTCGTTCAGAACATATTTCTGTTGGCTGACACGTTGATGTGCGAGTGGATCTAAAGAATCTGGAGGCAGGACAGATACATTTTAGTGTGCTGAATAAAATGTAGAATATACTAGAATGCACAACTAAATATGTATAATCCATTCCGTAATATCCAAATAATGAATAAAGTTGTTTTTTGGGGGACTAACCTCTGAGGCGGAGCCGTGTGGGCAGGCTGTAGTACACCTCCTCTACATGCAAGTGAAGAGCTCTGTAAAACTCCCTGCATGCTTCCTCTCCTTTCCCCTGCAGGTGTGTCAGCAGCTCACCCAGTCGGACGCTTGTGGGCACGTCCAAGTTTCGGAACTGGACAACAATAACAGCAGTAATAATATAGGATATTTTTCGGTCACCAAATGGAAATTTCCGTTCCTGGAGTGCTTGCTGAAACAGCGTGCCCAGGCCAGGATGAAGCATCTCCACTTTTACTGATTATTTAGTTATTTATTCACATTAAAGTGTTGTTTCATCGTGTATTTATGTTGTCATATATCATTTGTAAATGTGACACATGATTTCCTTGGTTCAGTTTTAACCACAGCCTCTGTTCAGGACCAGAAGGACCTGAATGTATCACTATCATGCATCAGATGCTTGAGAAGACATCACTTTACATGCAGTGATATCACATAACTAAGTACATTTACTCAAGCAATTTTAAATATGCTTGTTGAAGTACAATTTTAAGGTATTTGTACATTCCTGCAGTATTTTCATCTTATTCTACATAATTATTTTACTCCATTTCATGGGGAAATCATGTACTTCTTACTCCATTACAGCTATATACATATATTACACTGCACTGTAGACTGAGATTGCAACTTCTGTATTGATGGTATAAAAAATAAAAGTAGGCTACAAATAGGTAAAAATAGCAATACAGTGGCAGTGAAGTTATAACATTATAAACAGTATCTGGCAGTACAAATACATAATAGCATAATGTAAAAAAACACAGTATGGGTGAGTGTATTTGTCCTGAGGTTATTCTTTAGTTACAGCAGCTGTCACTGTGTTGTAATAAAGTCAGTAAATGGCAATAAAGTGGCAGAGTATTCGGTAGTATGGAAATAGTGCAAATAGCTAAGAGATGCAATGCAGCATTACAGTGCATACAGAACATAATGTAAAAACACAGTCATGGACTGAATTAAATATAATAATCATGTACTGGATCAAATCTAATAATCGTGAATTGAATCAAATGTACAGTGTTTGGCATTAATTTATATTGATGTAGGCCTAGATTTTGTCTTGTCTGGATTTGTGTGTTGTGTTTTGTGATATGGGGACTGTGTTTGTGTGTTTGTATATCTGTTGATTTGTTTTCCATTGTAGAAAATCTCATGGGGTGTTATTTATGTATGTATCTGTGGGAGGTCTTTGTTTATGTTTTGATAATGTTTATATTAATTTATGTTTGATTGATATTTGAGCTGTTGGACGATGGTGGGTTAACATGCCGGAATGTTTTGTTTATTGTTGACTAATGTGTCTGAATAATCCCATGAGGGACGGGTTGTGTGAATGACCATACATGAAAATAAAACATTCATTCATTCACAGTATGGGTGAGTGTATTAGTCCATGCACACTGAAGTTTAAACCGTGTAACCTGAGGTTATTAATGGTATCACTTTCACTTTTTTAAATCTCTTCTCACCAAGACAGTGAAGTAGTTTGTATGAGGACTTACTTTGGTGGCCTCCTTGTCTGAGAGGATCTGTGGGTAGATTCTGTTGAGCTGCAGGATGAGTTTGTCCACCAGCTCCGTGTCCAGTCTCCAGTCAGCTTTGAGGAAGGCGCTGTCCTCTATCAGCTGCTCACGAAAACTGTCTGTCCATGTTAACAGAGACACGTTTAAAACAATTACTTAGCACAGGGGTTCCCAAACTGTTTCAGCTCCAGACCCAAAAGACAAATTTGGTGTCTCCCCAGGACCCAAACTTAGAAAAATACACAATGAATTGCCATCACATCTGCATTTATAAACTACTGATAAAGAACACAATAAACTATGAATTTAAAATGTATATATTTCATTATAAAAGTAGCTACATCTCAGCAGTAATTAAATCTGCTGAGTGTAATGTAGGGCTGCGCACAGCATCTGATCTGAGCAGGCCAAAAAACAAACAAATAAACAAACAAACAAACACTCTTCTTCTATTTTAGGAAAATTAATTCACATATCATAGCAATTCTTTTTGTTAATGTTTTTTTTTTTTTAAACAAGTCATGGTTGTGAACTTTTTTGTTGTGGTTAAAAAAAAAGATCACAAAAAACATATTGCATTTGTATGCATTGTAGGCTACTCCTAATAAAAGAGGTCTGCGACCCATTTTGTGGAAGACTGATTTAGCACATCAGCAGACGACTCTTCCATACAGTCTGACAACTGGCTAGCGTTTTCATTGAAAGGGGACGTCAGTTTGCAGTAGCACATATCCACACAAGATACTGACATTATCTCGACTCTTGGAGAGGAGTGTAAGGACACGGGGAATAGGGAATGTTGCGAAACAACATTTGCTGACAGCTAACGTGTCTGTTGACAACACATTGAAAAGTAAAACTGTTTTTAATTGCAAATGTGTTGTTAAGAAACTTTTCAGAAACGGGACTTGGACTGAGACGTTACATTGTCATTGGCAGAGCGAGGCAGCCGTTAAGGTCGTTAACGCTGCGGTAATGTTCGTGATTTGGACCTAACGGGAAGATATTAAAGCGACACGGAAGACTAACTACACGTTAAGACAAGAAGCGTTAGTTTTTGTTAAAGAAAGACACAAACCTCCCATTGTGGAGTCCCCTCTGTCCTTTGTTTGGACACGCCCCCTGACGTCACCGCGCAGCCAGGGAGTGGCTTACGTAAACGTCTTCGAAAAAGGAAAAAAAAAACAACTTTCCTTTTCCCCGGAAATAGGAATGAATGTAGAAACTGCTTATGCATTTATTTTGCTATTGATCCATATAAAGTACGTTTTATACAGATATACTGAAATGTATTGTCATTCATTCTGTTGTAACTAGGAGTAAATCGATTATACTACATTTTGATGTAGCAATCAATCTGTTTAATTTGTAAATCTCAGAATTGAAATGGGTCAATTTCACCTGCACAAAACTTTTTGTCTTCCTCCAGTAAAATGAAAATTTATTTTTAACAGAATTACATCCATGTCATTTAAGACTAAACAACAAAACGTGTATGTACATTACTTTTAGCTTATTGTGTACATATGGTTACCATTATTGTTAGGTATGAGGTCTATATTTATTGTATTGCTTATTTATACATTTACATGTTTGTATCTATTTTATATCTATGGTTTGCATGCACAATAATGCACCTTGTATTTAGCTGCTGAGTGGTCTGTATGTTTCAGAAAAAAGTTGTAATATACACAAGCAAAAAATAGGCAATAGTACAGCTATTACTCAATCCACAGAACCATCAATATTGTACTCATTACTGACAAGTAATATAGGATAAGACCACCATGCTTGTTTTTAATTTGTCAAGTGAAATAATAAAGCTTCATTGTAAAAATGATTGTGCAAGGGTAGTTAACTTATGTTTGATTGAAAAAGAACAATCCCACTATTGTGAAAGTTAGATTTATTTCTTCATCAGCCAGAACTGTTAGCAGAGACAGTAGCTGCCCACAGTTTATGAGTTTTACCACAATTTCAGTCTTATCAACATCCTGACCAGTCACCTCCACTCCAACTCCCTTATGAAATAAAAAGGATGACGACATCCTGGAGTCTGAACAGTGTCAAATAAATACAATTGCAGTTATAGTAAAAACATATAAAATTATTTAGGACCAAGTATGTGAGCAACTATGTGTAAAATATTTTTTACATAGCATAAACATTTAGTTTTTTTTCTTGCCATGTTTGGAAATTGCACTTGTATAAACAAAACACAAAATGGCACTAGTCTTAATTGTTTGCAGATTTTAGGAATCAAATGGTTTACAAAAAGTTGTATTAAAACAATTGCATCAAAATCTCTCCTTCATGAATAAAGTTTATGAATACTATTAACATCTGACCTTAACTTAGAACTCTTTAAATAAGCTTTGCATTAATACTCTTCCTTAGTCATAACAAGCATACTTGAATTTGTAACAGCGTTGCCATGTCGATAACGGAGGAGCCTAATTACACAAAATGTAGTAAGACCCTGAAACTGAAGCTCCACATTTGAAGGATCATATAGTAAAAAATAATATATTGCATTTTTTTTTTTTAATGAGATAAACTGAAAGTGTTTCTACGGGTTGTCAGAAAGGCACCCACACATTTAAGGCCAAAAGGAAAACAACTAAGGCAGAAAAGAGTATTTGTCTCTTTTGTTTGATTTCAACCAGCGAGTTGAAAGGTCTGGTTTGAAAATAATTACCACATAATCTCTGAATTTGTTGCTATGAAATAAATAGGGATACAGATATGTTGAATCACTTGAAAATGTCACCAAGAATCTGGTAGATAAACATGCACATCCGGTAAAAACATTTTATAATACCTGAAACAATTAGTATGATTTTTTAAGGAAGAAAGAGGAATCAACTAAGAGCAAATAAAAACAAAAAAGTGCACAGTCATGGTAACACAGGCAATGAGTAATCAGCAAAATCTTGATTCTTCCTCTGGTTCAATAATAATAATAATAATAATAATAATAATAATAATAGTGATGCATATTGCTGGAAGACTGAAGGGCCGCAGTGGGCAGCTGATGCGATGAGTCATTCTTTCTGCAGTCAAAATGTTTGACAGAATGTTACATACTTGTTTTGGCACTCTAAAACAAGGCCCTTGGCAAATACTGTTGGATATGTTCTTGTGTTAGCGACAACATGATTTGGACCATGATTAGAAAGTGAAGGAAGTGGCAACTGTCACAGACACTCTGACGGACCTCCTTAAGGACACGATAGATTTACTGCAAATGGAAAGATAAAAACAGAAGAAAATCACATTAAATTGATTGTTGATTCGATTGTTGAAATTTCAATTTCCACTGAATTACTGAGATTAAGTTTAATGATGAAGGTAGCGGTTAGGAAAGTTAGATGGAAGCAGAAGACAGAGGTGTGTTGCGCATGCAGGCTTCAATGAGTCACTGATACTACAGGGAATGTTTTAGTCATCTCACGACTATTTCCATTCAAATAGTTCAGACTTTTTACGTCACTCTCGTATGCCGACTTTAAACCTTTAAAATTCAGAATTTATTTGAGACAGAAAATAGAGAATAGTGTCTTTTGTGTTGTAGAAAAACATGATGACATGCAGACTATTTTTGTTTCTTGGTTTGTCTTTCGTATTCAACCTACATCAAATCCACAGTGGTACCATCTTTTCTTTTTTTTAAATCGACATCTCAAGTTGTTTTCGGACCAGAGAGAGAAAAATAAAGTTGGATTACGAACTGAGAGTATATAAATATATGTTTCTAGAGCAGTGATTCTCAATCATTTTTGTCACAAGGTACACCATTTATGAAAGCAAGTATTTCCAAGGCACATCTTCACATATGACTCTATGGAAATCATCATAAATAAGACTAATTTCAAGGCACACCTGGCCAGCTCCCAAAGGACACCAGTGTGCCACGGCAGTTTGAAAATCACTGTGCAAGAGAAATAAGGAGGTAGATAGCATATGTTCACAAATGGAAACAATAAAATCAACTGTTATTAAAATGTATAATAAAACCTCTTGTGACTTAGAGATGGTTTTCAGGCTAGAATTTCTAAGCACTTGTTCCCGTCATGTTTTGTTGATTACGTGTCGCATCATCATCACAAAACTCACTGGCACACTAACGCGTCACAGAACTCAAACATGGAGGAAAGCGTGGTACTTTCCATGACCAATTATACATGCTAATATACTTATCACAGCAAATTTAAAAGGGATGCAGCCTGGACGCAAATGTCAGCTGAATTAAAATTAGCATGCAGGTTTCCAGTTTCATGTAGTTCTCAGGCCAGATAATGATATAAATATCACAGGGAAAATAAGACTTAAACTACCATGCACAGGAGATCTGTTGTTACCAACTGAATAGATTCTGTATATTAATATTACCATGGAAACATGATCTATTCAAGCTCAAAGTATAATTGTTTTTGTGCTTGAAAATAGCACAAAAGAAATGAGTGGTTTCTCTCAACCACTCAACACAATCATGTACTGCAGTACAAAATTATTAAACAGTAATAATATTAGTATGTCATGTATTGTGTTATGGGTATAATGGGTCCAAAAACAGAGCTCGGTGTTAGAAAGTGTATGCAAAGCCTGAAATAAATAATATGTAGATATATTAGTTTAAAAAGGCCACATAAAGCTTTGCAGAAGAACCGAGGCCTCTGCTGCTGAGTCAGCTTCTGACTTACATGATGGCTGGAAGAGGCTCCCTTGCCCTTTGTTTTGCCCTTGCCTCCCACCGCTGTGGCGCTGTTGCGGCGCGCCTGCTCGTGATCAAACTCCAAATCCTCCAGGCGCTGCGTTAAGGCCAGTTTCTGCTGGATGGCCATACGTAACAGAGAATTCAGCGTCTTCTTCTCATCCTCAGCAGCAGCCAGCTGCCTCTGCATGTCATCCAGCTGAGTCACATACTCATCACACCTGAGGGAAAGACACGGGAGATGAGAGGGGGAGAAGGAAGAAATAAATATTATTTCCAGCAGGTGGAGCAATTTGCCGTGAACTGCTGCTGCTGCTGCTGTCACATGTTTTCTCCATTTCCCCAGACAGCATTTTCCAGATGGGAGGAAGAAGAACTCTCTGCTAGCTCACTCACACACACACACTCACGCGCATTACATCAGACTGTTCCCACAATGCTTTGTGTGTCTCAGAAGCCTACACACTGACATGAAATAATCCTGTAGAATAAGTACTAAAGTTTCATCATAGTGAAAATATGCAGAAAAGAGGCAGAATTCACAGGACATAAAGAAATATCATTGTTATGAAGTAAGGATGCACCAATATATCAGCCAAACATCGATATCGGCCGATATTCGCCTTGTTGACTGCAATCGGCAGTGGCCGATATTTATATGTTGTGTTGCATCAATTTTGCGCTGGCTAAATGTTGTGTTAAAAGGTTAAAAAAACACTTTTGAAGCAGTTATTTTTCCAAAGAAATCATCTTTTTTCATTTGAATGAGGGCTATATTAAAAGTTGTTTGTATGATTGAATTTGTGCTCATTCAAAGATGGTGTGATGAAATGTTGAATGACTCTAAAACAGTTCAGTTATTTTTTTTAAATAATGAAGATTTCTTTGTTTCCCCTGCAAAAAGGGGGATAAAAAAAACAAAATAAACAACATAAAAACATC